>RJWM01031405.1:0-22447 GCA_004363535.1 Dasyprocta punctata | reverse complement strand
GTACAGGTTTCAAAAATGTAAAACAGATTGTTTATGGTGACAAACTTTTGCTTTAGATTCAGACCTCTGCCTTTAACAAAACTTAAGAAATGTACATCCCAAGCCGGGCGTGGTGGCGCACGCCTTTAATCCCAGCACTCGGGAGGCTGAGGTAGGCGGAGCGTTGTGAGTTCGAGGCCAGCTTGGGCTACAACGCGGCACAAGGCCGGCCTGAGCTACATAGTGCGACCCTGCCTCAAAAAACAGGGCCGGGAGTTTGGCTCAGTGGCTTAAGCGCCTGCCCTGGCAGGCGCGAGGCTGTGAGTTCAATCCCCGGTGCCGCAAAAAAAAAAAAAAAAAAAAAAAAAAAAAAAGAAATGTACATCCCAATAAAGGGCAACAAGTTAGGTAAAAGCTTTTATGTATTAGATAGGGATGACTGACCAAAAAGGGGGTATTTTATGTTAAAAAAGTGCAAATTCAGGTATGTTAAAAAATGTCATCATGATTGTCATGTTATAACATTAGGTATGGTTTTGGTTTCTAATTTTCTGTGTAAAATACACAATTGTTTGTTAACATTCTACAGGTATTCAAATGTTAAAATATCCATGGTTGTTAAAAAAATGGTTCTATTTTATGTTCTAAGATGTTTGATATTTAGATAAGATGATAATGTTATACTTACTGCCTCTGCTACACTGTACTGTTAACAATCGTTTCTTCTGGATGTTTATGAGGTTTAGAGACCAACAATTAGAGAGATAGATGGGCTAAGAGGATAGCCAATATTTTGGCCCTAGCCCTCTAAGGTTAGTAGGACCCAGGATATTAGAGGACCTCTGCTGTGACATCCTATACTCAGTGAGTCCTTGGTCTTCTGTTCAAGGAGACTATGAGACCACAGAGGAAAGTGATCATCAGTGTGTGGTGTGCCTAAGGAGAGTCACCAGGAGAAATATTCTCCCAGACTTTCACAGAAAGCAACTTGGTCAAGCAATGGCCATGATTTATCCGAACAACTGACACTGACAAGAACTAACGGGTGCTATGCATGGTTCCAAGGCATTTCCTGAGGAGACTTAACTGACCTTGATAAAGAACCAAAAAACTGATTGTTTTTAAAACAGGTCTCACCTTAACTTGGTCTTGAATATCCTGCAGAAAATGTACAACTACTAGAGGTATATAAAACAATGCTAAAGTAATATGTTATAAAAGAAACTCAAGTCACTAACACTTTTTGACAATTGCCAGCTACATTGGTAGCTGACTAGTTATGGATTAATGGACTGCACAGGGTTTCAGTTGTGGAATGCAAGGACTTAAAATCTTTGGACTGCACTTGAAATAAAAAGATCTTCTACAGAGCTCCCCAACACAGCTCCTCCAGCTTCAACTGACCACCCATCCTGTGCAACAACAAAACAAAAGAGATGGGTATGTTGGGAGCTGGTGAAGCTGGAAATTGACCTAGGGCATGACCCAGACATGACCCTACCAAAAAACAAAGAGCACCAGGGTCAACCACATGAAGAAGTTGCTCCAGCCCAGAAAAACACCAAGCTCCTAGACAATCCAAGACATAGGTTGCTAAGCACAGGGGCTGAAATTGACGTCATCCTTCCCAGTATATAAATAAACAAACTGCATTGGTTGAGCAGTTCCTTTCCTCCCATCAGGAGGATAAGGGCTCTACCTGAGCTCAGCTTTGTCTTTTTTTTATTTTCTCATCCTCTTGTGGTCCTTCACCCCAAAAACCTCAGGAGCTGCATGGGTCACACACACTATGTTCCAGAATGGCAGCAGTGGCTGCATCAGGTTCCCAAATGATGGTGGCCACACCAGGTTCCAGAATGGTGGCAGTATAGAGAATTTGTTCCTTAGGACCAAGTTCAGAGTACCCAGCAATTCAGGCACTTCATCCTCACAGTCAAGAGCGAAGAAAGCCTGGCTACTGCTCCAGCTGGCAATAGACCTTGGCATCATCTCCATGGTGCTGAGTTTAGGTGCGCACAGAATGCAAGAGTCCTGAGATTAAAAAGGCTTCCACCCTGATTTTAGAAGGCCTGGGAGGCCAGGTGGTGTGCCCAAGAGGGCAGTGTGTGAAGCTGGAGTGTAAAGCCAAAGGTGTAGGGGCCGCCCGGTCTGAGCGGCGCAGGCACAGATCAGGAAGCAAGTATGGACTGCCTTCCGGGGTCCTGACCTTGGAGGAGAACGAGAGGGCCCCTCTCGGGGCCTGGCCCGGGCTGCCTGGCCTGAGCGGTGCGGGCATAGATCAGGAAGCAAGTATGGACTGCCTTCCGCGGTCCTGACCTCGGAGGAGAACGAGAGGGCCCCTCACGGGGCCCGGCCTGGGCCGCCCGGCCTGAGCGGTGCAGGCACAGATCAGGAAGCAAGTATGGACTGCCTTCCGCGGTCCTGACCTTGGAGGAGAACGAGAGGGCCCCTTGCGGGGCCCGGCCCGGGCCACCCGGCCTGAGCGGTGCGGGCACAGATCAGGAAGCAAGTATGGACTGCCTTCCGGGGTCCTGACCTCAGAGGAGAACGAGAGGGCCCCTCTCGGGGCCCGGCCCAGGCGGCACCAGCGCGGGCTTGGAATTAGGGACAAACACTACCCCCCCCCCGCCCGTCAGCAAGCTGCTGTTTCGGAGGTCTGGCTAAATTGATAGCAACCAGGGAACATCAACTAACTTTTGTTTTGTAGATTTGGCCAGGCCTCTGGTCAACAACCCAAGCATCTCTTTACAGTGGGAAACGTAGCATGTATGGGGGATTCTCTTCTGTCTTGTCTTTTATTAATAATAAAATATTAAAAAAAAAAAAGCCAAAGGTGCAGTGGAGTCCCCAGAGGTTTGGAAGAACCAAGAAGGCAGTTCATCTAAGAAAAGCTGCAAGGATTGAGCAGAGCAGGCCTAAGAGAGAAGCCCCAGAAACTATGACCCTGGAAGTGCTATGGGGCGGACTTATGTTAAGTCTTTTTGAGTTCACAATTTACCACAGATTTCTTTGGATGTTCCACATGGAACTATAGGACTTAATGTTTGCCCTGCTAGATTTTGGACTTGCTTGGGTCCTATTCCTTTGTATTTCCATTTGTATCTTTTGGAATGGTAATATTTATCTTGTGCCACTGAATGTTGGAAGTATTTAACTTTTCATTTGTACAGGGGCTTGCAGCTAAGAGTTTGCCTTATATCTTGGAGGAGACTTGGGACTTGAACTTTTCAGCAATGCTGAAACTGTTAGGACTTTGGCAACTCTTAGAGATGGACTAAAATTCCTTTTACATAAAGGGATGTGCATGAGTCTTTGGGGGGCCAGGGGCAGAATATTATGGTTTGTTTCTGAATGTCCCCCCAAAGCCTCATGCAGTCGTGGAGATGCTTTTCTGAGGCGGGCTTCTCGAGCTTGTATTTGATTCAAGGTCCAGTGCTGGGATTATGAGTGTGAGTGCTGCACTCACCCTGGGGCAGGTAGTCTACATACATTGTAAGGGGCAGAAAGAGTTTTCGTGTGTTCCTCCCTTTTGCTCTTGTTGCTTCTGCTGTTTTCTGAAACCATGGAAGGTTGCCCCTCTGCCATGCCAGCCTGCCTTGGAGCCAACTGATTATGGACTGAAACCTCCACAAACTGTGAGCCAAATAAATCCTTCCTTCCTTAATTTTGGGAACTGGGTATTTTGTCTCAGCAATGAGAGAAAAATAACCAAGACAGAAGGGAAACTTGTTTTGAGAAGAGCTGTTCTGAGACAAACAGTGCTCTGAGAAAAAGCTATTCTAAGAGAACTCTTTTCTGGGGAATGATGTTCTGAGGCTACACATGCTTTGGGAGACTCCGTACTGAAGTGAATCCTATTGAAGGGAATGTTATTCTAAACAGAATTTCATTCTCAGGGAAGGCTGTTCTGAGGGGAACAATATTCTGGGGAAAGATACTCTAATGGGAACCCCTTTCCCCTTTCTTAGAAAGGTTTTCTTGAGGGAAACCTTGTTATGAGAGAAATGCTGTTCTGAAGGAACTTAAAAAAATATAACTCAGTTCTGTAGGGAAACATTTTGGGGAATGCTGTTTTGGGGAGTGCCCTTCTGAAGAGAATGCTGCTCTAGCGGAATCCTATTTAGAAAGGAACCCAGTTCTCAGGGGAACCTGTTCTGAAGAGGGTTCTCTTCTGAGGGGAATAGTATTCTGAAGGGGCATTTCTTCTAGGCAACTCTGTTCCAAAGTAAGCCTGTCATGGGGAAAGCTTTTCTGAAGCGAAGGTGTTCTGAGGGGAGCTTAGTCCTGGGAATGCTGTTCGGAGAAGAAGCATGTTTTGAGATGTGCTATGAAGAACTCTGTTCTGAAGGGACCCTGTTCTAACAAAAGCGCTCTGAGAAGAAGACTGTTCGGAGGGAAACAGTGCTCTGAACAAAAAGTTGTTCTGCGGGGAGTGCTGTACTGAGAAACCTTTTCCTGAGATGAACACTGTTCTTTTTTTTTTTTTTTTTTTTGCGGCACCGGGTATTGAACTCACAACCTTGCACCCGCCAGACAGGCGCTTAAGCCGCTGAGCCAAACTCCCGGCCCTAGTTTTTTGAGGCAGGGTCGCACTATGTAGCTCAGGCCAGCCTTGCGCTCTCGTCGTAGCCCAAGCGGCCCTCAAACTCACAACGCTCCTCCTACCTCAGCCTCCCGAGTGCTGGGATTAAAGGCGTGCGCCACCATGCCCGGCTGATGAGCACTGTTCTGAGCAGCGTCTTTTTCTGAAGGGATTCTCTTCTGAAGGAAACCCTGTTTTGCAGTGAGCTCTGCTCTGACTGGAACGCTTCTCCAGGAGAAGCTACTTTAAGGAGAACCCTGCTCTGAAAGAACCCTGGTTCTGAAGGGAGCACACTTTGAGGGAGCACTGTTGTGAGGAGGATCTTATTCAAAGCAGTGCTTTCTTAATGGGACCTCGTTCTGAGGAATCCTGTTCTGAGGGCAACAGTGTTGTCAGGAATTACATTCTGAGGTGGAGGCTGCTCCGAGGAGATTGCCACTCTAAGCATAACTCTGCTTTACTTTTTTGTTTGCCTGTTTGTTTGTGACAGGGTCTTTCTATGTATTTCAGACTGACTTTGAACTCGGTATGCACCCTGGATAGCCCTTGAACTCCCAGCAGTCCTCATGCCTCAATCTCCTAGTGCTGGAATTACAGACGTGGGGCATCTCTGGTCTGAAGTTTACCTTGTCCAGCAAACTGTTCTGAGGGGAACACTTACTTCTTGGGAAAGCTATATTGAGGAGAAAGCTGTTCTGAGGAGAACCCTATTTGAGGAACACTGTTCTGAGGATAATAACGTGATAAAAAAAATTGTGTGTTCTGTAGAAATAATGTGATAGGGAAAGATACTCTGAGGGAATCCCTTTCTAAGGTATGCTGTCCTGAGGGGAACCCTGTGTGGAGAAGCATTGTTAAAGGCAAGGCTGTTCTTAGGCTGTTCTCAGGGGAACTCTCTTCTGCGGAAGGTGGCTGAGAGGAATGGTATTTTGGGAGAAACACTGTACTGAAGGGAAACTTGTTCTGAAGGGCAGTCTGTTTTCAGGCAACGTATTCATAGGGGAACAATATTCTGAGGAAAACCTGTTCTGAGGAGAATGCTGTTCTGTGGGGACCCCTGTCCCAGGGAATTCTTTTCTGAAACAAGGGAAGTTTTGACTGGAACTTTGTTTTGGAGAACACTGTTCTCAGTGGAACTCTCAGTATTCTGAGGGCAAGGAACTCTGCTCTGAAATGAGTGCTGTTTTAAGGCGAACACTTGTAGGAAGGCTGCATTTAGTGCAACACCATTCTGAGGGAATGCCTCCTTGAGAGGAATGCTGCTCTGAGGAGAACTCTGTTCTGAGGGGAACTGTTCTGTGGGAAATCCTGTTCAAGGGCATACAACTCTGAAGGAAATGGCGTTCTGAGGGGAATCCTCTTCTGAAGGGAAACCTGTTGTTGAGAATACTGTTACAAGGGGAGCTTGTTCTTGGGGATAGCTTCTGTTCTGGGAAATACTGTTCTGAAGGCAGTGCTGAGAACAGCAGATCTGTTTTCACCCACAGCTTTCATGCTAGGCCTGGAGTCAGAAGAAAAGCTTGACCTACCTTTAACTGACGCATGTTCCTGAGTAGGATGTCCCCAATTCGTTGATGATCATCTTTTGTATGGGTAATGGAGAGTCCTTCCCTGGAGTAAAGATGAACAAGAGGTTCAAACCCCTTGAAATCTGGCAGAAAACACCGTGGTCTTATGGCAGATCATGAGTGATGGGATACTTTGAGGTAGAAGGGCCTTTACTTGACAAAAAGAGTTAATACCTGTTTTGGCAATTCTCTAAAAAGTTTACAACCAGGTAAAAAGGGTTCACCCACTTTTAACTTGCACCTTTCACTTTCTTTTCTGAAAAAGGGTGAATAAAGGATGTTAAATTTCCAGGTCTCTCCAGAGGATTTAAAAATATACTTCAGTGAAGCTGGGTGTGGTGGCGCATGCCTTGAATCCCAGCACTCGGGAGGCTGAGGTAGGGGTAGCGTGGTGAGTTCGAGGCCGGCTTGGGCTACAACGTGAGTGCAAGGCTGGCCTGAGCTACATAGTGCGACCCTGCCTCAAAAAGCTAGGACTGGGAGTTTGGCTCAGTGCCTTAAGTGCCTGTCTGGCAGGTGTGAGGTTGTGAGTTCAATCTCCAGTGCCGAAAAAAAAAATCTATCTATCATCTATATCTATATATCTATAATATATATACTTCAGTGACATAATGGTTCTTCTGAATTAGTTTCTGAAGCTGGAAAATTCTTGAGCGCACTGATGGTAATGAGTGTAGGGGCCTCCCCACGGCGGTGGCAGGTCTGGGACTGCTCATGCATGGATTCGGGCAGTGGGGCTCCCACTGTGTGCAGCAGGAGTCCCTGAAGTGAGAGCCACCCACATGAGCATCCGGAAGGTGGGGTCCAGGACAAGGGGGCACCCAGCATGCAGTGTTTTTACCAGAGTGCCAGCCTGTGCTCCACCTCATGCAGGAAGCCTCTGTGGAATTCGTAGACGGGATCAATGTTGGAGAAAAGCAGGGTCATCAGGGCCGCGGGCATGGCATCCTCCTTGACCACTGCGCTGCGGAACCACTGTGGGAGGAGTTTGGCATGACAGAAGGCATGGCCTTTGCTGGGGACCAAGAGATCATGCCCCCGAGGGCCTGTGACCACAGGACACCCAGTCAAGACCCTCCAGACACTACCTGTGAGACAGGCTCAAGCTAGTGCTCCAGCTGTTCCTTTGCTGACTACCTGATCTTCAAATTCAGCAGAACAACTGTAAGTTAGAAGCTTTAAATGGACATATCCCCAGCTTTCAGCTTCACAAAAACTTACTCCTCACATTCTGACCTTAGACATCATGTCATACGAAAGATATAAGTTAAACAAAATTTACACATGTAGCAATGATTATCAGGAGCTATTTCTCAGGATGGAACCTCTATGTTTAGATTTAAGACATATTAAGAAAATAAAAGCATACAACGATTGGAGCTTCATACCACCGTAATAACTTCTAAATCCTTCAGGTATGTTCGTTCTGTAGCAAGAATCTCCTTTGCTATGAAGTAGGCCTCGTCTTCTGGCATGCGCTGAAAGAAGGGGAGATGGCCATGAGCATGTCACCCTTCGGGGCTCAGGAAGGTCTTTAATGCTTTCTTCTGCTCCAGTTAACTCCAGCACGGGATCTTCGGCTGTAATTCCTGAGAAGATTTACTGTACTTCCAAGTACAGTCACAATTAAGCCCAGACAGCTCCTTCACGTGTTTTTCTCTTTATGTTATCGTTTGGAGAAAAGAATTGTGGCTCAAGTATTAATATATGTAAACAGGGCTGAGCTTATTATTGGTTTTGCAGTGAAATTACTGCTCCTCTGTCACTGCCAGTGGCATAGATGGTTAACAGACACAGAGTCACGAGTACGCATGTTACACAAGCGTGTGTGATGATAAATAATTGCATTTATTTAATAAAAGTCACTAAATGATCAGACAGGGTATGTCCTAGAGGTCCCTAGGGCAAGCACTAGGCTGACCGATGCATTTTCTGAATATGGAAGTGGACCTGACCCCAAAACCTAGGTTTAGCTTTCAGCGGCTCCCTGATGCTCCCCAGGTAGCCCCAGGCTGGACCTGTCCAGGGAGCTCCTAACCCTTCGCTGCCTGTGTCCAGCCTCACCAGCAAGTCAGTGGTTAACACACTCCACGGCCTGCCTGCTCAGTAGTCCTGGCAGAGCACGAGCCTCACACTGGTCTGGTGGGGCCTCTCCCGCCCGGAGCCCCTTGCCCCTCCTCTGGCACCTGTTAGAAACCACGGTCTTGCTCTACCCCTGCACAGCTCCCCCTTGGCCCTCCCAGACGGTGGACTGCTTTAGGGCAGCTGGTCTGCATGCTCACTGTGCAAACTCGGGTCAGCACAAGCCGGCTCCAAACAGCCCCCTGGGACATGCGCCCGAGCTGGCGGCCTGCCAAGGAGGCTCAGAAAGCAACACAGAGTTAAGGAGTCACAAATCAAGGCAAAAAGTGCGCGGAGACTGCGGGGTGGAGCGGGCTAGGGCTGGAGGCTGAGGCACAGGGGTGGCCTGCAGCCTCACTTGCAGTGACAGGGTGAGCTGCAAACAAGGTGGGGGGTAGTGCCGGTGGTGAAGGAGGATGAAACGGCAACTTGAGGGGGAAGGCAGGCCATCTGCCTCTGGGCACCCTGCGATCTTGGGGGTCTCTGTGAAAGCATTTTGATATGCTTGGACTCTTAAGATGCAAGCAGACAAGGAGGGGCAGAAAGCATCTGCGCCAGCCATGTAAGATGCCACTGTGCATGTGGGAGGTGGAGCCGGCAAGGTGGCAGCAGCAGGTCTTGGCTGGAGCCAAGGGAAAGATCAGTCGCCATCATCCAAGGCTAGGAAGAGTGGAGCCGCGTCTGCACCACGAGGGGCCGAGGAAGGCCCGAGAAGCCGGAGAGGAGCAGTGAGCGGCTGAGGCGGCCAGCTGGGGCGTGTGTCTTCCTCCCTGTGCCTCTGGCTTTTAGTTCAGGACAGACAGATACTGCAAATCACCTTGTAGCTGAAAGGGCAGCTCAGGTGCATTCACCTCATGTGCCTGGGGCCCCCCGGCCATCCCTGGAACCCGTGGCCACCAAAGTCCTTCAGAACCGGGTCCTGCAGTCCTCTCCCCCCCGCTGCTCCAAGATGACTGGCAGTTATGTGATGGCTCTGGTCCCTGCAGTGTCCCCTTGGAGTTTCCACAGTGACCCTGAAGCATCAGTCCTCCTTCCTAGCAGAGCGGCTGGATCGCTTCCCAGCCTCCACGTTTCTGTGCACGTGTGTGGCGGTGACTTGGGAGCCCCGCGGATACCTGCTGTTGGAGCTGGCCTGAGAGGTCTGTGTCTGTGATGGGGAAGCATCAGCTTCCCTGCAAACGAGGACCAGGGCTCCAGCGTTGGGCTCAGCAGGGAGGGATGTTCAGTGGGGTCATGTCCCATCCACAGTCACCGCTGTGTGGGGCCCAATTCCTAAGTCCTAACTTGGAATGTTGCTCTGTAGAAACCAGATTCCTTGGGGCCAGGGATATACCTCAGCAGCACAACACCTACCTGGCAAGTGTGAGATCCTGAGTTCGACTTCTAGTACCAAGAAAAAAAAAATTCCAATTCCTTGAACCCCAGACCAGCCTCCAAAACGGCCTCCTCACTGAGGTGCGTCTCCTCACAGGTGCCATTGCTGTGACAAGGGCTGCAACCCAGGCCGCATCAGCTATGGAAACCAAGTGGAAAGAAAGCCTGGCATCTTGATGCTCTACACCCACGGGTGGTGGCAGGGGCCATGGGCAGCAAGGACAGCTAGAGAGGAGAGCGTGGCTGGGCAGAGCTTTGTCCCTGTCACTGCGGGGGGAGTTCTCAGTCCCATACCTGCACCTGGAAGGACACTTCTGCCACACCTGGCTGTCCTACCTTCCAAACACTTTGGTCCTCCCAGTTTCTATGGGGAGGAGGACCAGCCACTGTCTCTGCACCCTTGGGGGTCCGGAGGCTCAGGTTGTTCCTTGTCTTCCACACAGCCAAGCAGCCAGATGTACATGCAAAAGCTGGACAGGGTTCACGCACGGATGGGTGCACTGTGGATCTCTAACCCAGGTGCTTCACAAGAGCATCAGTAAGCCTGCGTAGGTGTAGTGGTGAATACCTGTAATCCCAGATACTTGGAGGCTGAGGCAGGAAGACCTTACGTTTGACCCCAGCTTGGGCAACTTAGTGAGACCCTGGCACTAACAAAAAAACCCAAACCAAATAACATAACACAAACAAATAAAATAGTGATTCTGGGACTAGAGTCCCAGGAGCCTGTGGTGGCTTTGCTGGGCACATGGGTTCAAAACGTTAACACAGGGGACTCGGGTAGGAGCCCACCTCAGAGTCTCAGTCCTGACCTAGAGGCCCTGAATGGAGGTGATAGATTGTACTGGGGTTGGTGTGAGGAAGGGCCGCCCCTGCCACCCCAGCAGCCCACCATGTTCAACACCAGCCTTGTCTGCACACGCTGACACGCCAGCTGCATAGAGCTGGCCCCGGGAGAAGCAGGAGGAGATGGCAGACCAGAGCCATGAGCCTCCAAGGGTGGCCGCAGAGGACTTGTCCTCCGTGGGAATGGAGTTGGGGGCGCTCACATCACTGTCCTCAGGCCCTGTCAGGACTAACTAGGGCCTCTGTCAGTGCCAGACCCCTCCAGTGTGACAAGTCGTCACCCTACAGAGCACCTCACGGAGTCAACTGCTTGCTGTTAGCATGCTCAGCAACAAACTGAGCTTAGCTCTAGGGCTGGGCATGTGGCTCGGGGGAGGGTGCTTGCTGAGCAGGTGGAAGGCTCTGCCTGGGTTCGATCCCCAGGACTCCAACAAAACAAAACAAAACAAAACAACAGGAAAAAATTTAGATTTAAAAATAGATTTCCTGTCTCTGGGCGTGGTGGCACATGCCTGTAATTCCAGCACTTGGGAGGCTGAGATAGGAGGATCGCTAGAAGTTTGAGACCAGCCTGGGCCACAAAGCTCAAGGCCAGCCTGAACTGCACAGTGAGACCCTGTCTCAAAAACACCAAAAAACAACAACAAAAACAAAAACAAAACAAAAAAACCCCAGATTTCCTCGTCTTTTTATTTAACCAAAGAAAGAGTGAAATAAGTAGATTTTCATTCAGTTCCTAAAATAAATAAAAAAATATCTCGGGAGGCTGAGGTAGGAGGAGCATTTGAGTTCGAGGCTGGCTTGGACTACAATGAGAGCACAAGGCCGGTCTGAGCTACACAGTGTCACCCTGCCTCAAAAAACCAGGGCCAGGAGTTTGGCTCAGTGACTTAAGTGCCTGTCTGACAGGTGCGAGGTTGTGAGTTCAATCCCCAGTGCCGCAAAAAAAAAAAAAAAAAAAAAAAAATCCAACAGGACAACGGCCTTGTTGTCCAAGTGGCCAGCAGCAGTTCTGCAGGCTGGGAGACAGGGAGTGACCTGCAGCGAGAGCAGAACCAACCATCAAGCAGCTGCGCCCTAGTCGGGGGGACGCGGGGCATAGGGAAGGAGGAGCTGGCGAGATGGCTGCTATGCTGCCTGCTGAGAAACCTCAGGTGTCCCCTGGGCCCCACCAACTGGACATCCGGGTCTCAGACAGCATACGCTTTCTTTTGTCAATTCAGATTAAAGCACTGCTAAGGCTTTGTTCGGAAGGCTCATCACAGGCCCGCTGTTAAAGGCTTGGTCTCGGGCTAGGCACTGCTGAGGTGGGGGCGTCTTTAAGAGGTGAGTGAGCCCTGGTGGGAAAAGCCCTTCCTATTTGTCCTCACTCGCTCACATGCTGGCTGTGGGTAAAAGGCTCGGCTCCGCCACACATACCCACCACGAAGTGCCAACACAGCCCAAGGCCACACGGCCAGTTAGACCATGGACTGAAACCTCCAAAACTGTGAGCCCAGAGAACCCTCTCTAGAAGCTGTTTGGGTGTGGAAAGTGAGGGACAGCACCTCTTCGGTGACAGGACCCCAGCAGGCCTTGCCCACTCTCTTCCAGCTCCCGCTCAGGGCCCTCACTTCTTCCTGCTTGGCCTTCCAGGGACAGCAGTCTGCAGCTTTTTATTTTAACCCCACTCACTCCCCGAACCTTTCTTATGTGCCCACTTGCAAAACCAGACCTCAGGCGGACCCCTCTGCCTGACCTTTACCACAAAGCCACCATGGTGAGGCCAGCGGAGCAGAGGCTGCCTTGGGCTTGCAGCACCCCCGGCATCTATGATGTGCAGGTGTCTCTGAGTGGTCACTGCAGAGACGGGGAGGCGCTGCGGAGCTCTGCTGTGAATCATAAGCTTTACTGCTGGGTGTTGTCCCGGGCAGCAGGCTCCCCACAGCGGCCTCTGCACCGCCTCCAGCCTCTGGCATAGGCCCCACCCATCTGATGGCCCCACCCCCACCATCGCTTCCTCTGCACCCAGATCTTCTGCCCCACAACTGGCAAAACAGAAGTAGGGAGGTAGGAAGGAGCCCTGAAAGGAGGGAGAAGGGTGAGGCTGAAGGCTCCCCCTGGGGCACGGCCTGTCCCATCCCCACCCAGCCGGACACTTGGAACCCACAGGTGCCAAAACTGCTTGTTAAATTAAGAAACCTGTTGGCACAAAGGCCCTGGGCATTCATCTCCTGTTCCTTAGGCTCGAGAGCTGTGAGCAGACCATTCCCTGCCCCAGGCTCCCAGCAAGACCCCGGCCTCCGGCAGCCCACCTTGTTTCTCGGCTCGTCCTGATCTTCCGCTTGGGTTCCGCCAGCATCGCTAAGGACAGGGCTTAGCAGGGGGGATGCGCCCTGCTCAGTGGGGCCCAGAGCCACCTGAAATGCAGGGCTCAGGCTCAGTGGGCTCTTCTGGCTGCAGGGAGAAGGCTGAGGGCTGTCCACGGCAAGGCCTAGAAATGAACGGGGCAGGGTGGAGCAGAGATGAGAACGGCGTGACGCCGGTGAGAGCCTGCCCAGTCCTCCTCACTAGGCACCTCCTGGGAGACGCGCAGGGAGTCTGCCACAGGCAGGTCCGTGTGCCACATAAACGGAAATGGGCTGGCAGCTCGTCACCCGGTATCAGAGGCCAAAAGAGGTGGTGGGGACCCCCAGGGCCCAGTGGGGGCCTCAAAACTCTCTTGTGTCTCCAGGGGTTTCTTCCTGCTCAAGAGAAGACCTAATGGGTGGCACGACCAAGCACCAAGACTAAGTACCCCAGGCCGAAGCGGAAGGTGGCACAAGGGAGGGGCTCTGGTGCAGTACAGGGCTTCGCCCTGCGCCGGAGACCTCGCTGCCAGCAGCGCCTGCTGAGCCGGGAGGAGGCACGGCTGCCTCAAAGCTGTACTCGCTGAAAAACGACCATGCGGAACTGTTCTGTGCGTGGTCCTTTTTCCCTGGATTTTTCATTAATGACTTTTTTTTTTTTTGTTTCTAGAATTACGCCACAGTAAGTAATACTTTTTTTTTTCTCCTTAAAACAATGGTTGCCTTTGAATACAGAAGCCTAAATTTTCAGCCTAATTTTAAGGAGGCTAATGATGAGACACATTTCATCATACCTTTTATAATACTGAAATTTCCTTTAAAAATTTTTTTTCAAAGGTTTATTTCTGACATTTTTCTACAGTAAACCAGCAATTATTAATTTCTAAATTTTAATGATATCTTTTAAGAGTTTTCTAGAAAAAATTTAAATACTATTTAAAAACTGCTGAAGATAGAAATGTACCTTATGTTTCCAATAAAACTGTTGTTTCTAACCATGATTAGAAAATTAGCTTACAAAACGGTGAACAGAAGTGTCCAGATCCAAGTCCCGCCGCAACTGCGCTCACCATGGGATCCCCTTCCTCCACCCACGGCAGAAGGGCTTAGGAGTCAGGCTCTCTTGCAAGAACCATGGCACTGGAGTTGAGCTTATAGAGCCAAAACTTGGTTTATCTGCCCTAAAACACCAGAGTATGCAGGCAGCTTAGTGCAGAGCAGCTTCCTGGGAAACAGGCAGCTCCAAGCAGTCCCGGGGGTGTGGCCTCTGGCCCTGTGAGCCCCCCAAGCAGCAGGGCAGAGGGAGGAAGTCCTTGTTTTCACATTGACAAATCTAAAAATCTGCACAGACCCCACCTGCTGTTAGGATTCCACTTATCTGGGTTCTTTAGATGAATGGACATTAATAAGGGCAGAACTTTCCTCTGGAATTTTCTACAAGACATATTTAAAACAAGAGAAAACATTCATTCACATTAAAAAAAAACCTAGACAATGTTACAATATGAAATTATTAACAACCAGCTGATGAAAACTTGCCTTTATTACACATTTAGTTAAAATACGCTAAATAACCTTAATATAACAGAAGGTTCTGACTGCTCAGTACTAGTCCCTGCGCTATAGTCTCCTGTGTTGAGAAGACTTGCTTCCAAAGATGCACTGTTTAGTATTTGTGCTCTCGAATCCTCTTTGGCTTTAATAAGCCAGAATTGACTGATAAGGCCCGTTTTTTTTTTTTTTTTGGCCATATTGACCTCATGCTTGCCAGGCAGGTGCTATGCCACTGAGCTATATCACCGGCCCTATTGAGGTCCAGTTTTGCAATTAAAATTCAGAGAGAAGTCTTAGAGCTACCAAAATCTCTCTGTTCTCCATAACAGTATCACTCAGCATATAGCAGCTATGATGAAAACCAGACTGCCACTTCAGGCCAGTGTCTCCCAGGCGCCACGCAGCACCTCACCTGAAGATGGGCATCCCCCAGCAGGCTGGTGGACCAGAGCTGCTGCAAGATCTGACGAGTTTAGAGAGCACGAGGCAACACACGAGGAACTGGTGCGGCAATGCTTCCAGGACCTTGCTGGGGTTAGCAAGCAGGCCATGGCCGATGTGGTCAACAGGGTCATCAAAGCAGAGATGCTTCTCTCAATGAACAGCCTTTTACTAGAACTCATCAAAAGAGGAGACTCCCTTTAGAACAGACTGCTCATTTGGAATAAACTATTTTTGATTCAATGGAGGTTAAAAGTCATTTGGTATTATTATTGTAAATAGCTTCTATTTCGCCCACCATTGTCAATACAAAATTCTGTGACTAATTAGAAGTACCATGAAGTGCAACTAAACATTTAGGAAAACTTAACCTATTAGTGATAGCAAACCTTATTAGCCACACTTGTTCAAGTCACACAGACCCTGCATGAGAAAATCAATCTGTGGGTAGCAGCTGGGATGACAAAACAGAAATCTGTGTCGAGACAGTCCGTCAAGCAAGCAGCAGTGAACAAGTGCATTTCCCAAACACGGGGCTGTGCGCTGTGCACCTTCTGGCTCCAGACCCCTTTTGACCTTGTCTCGGGCACTTTCAGCTGAAGCCCCCCACCAAAGCGCAGCAAGAAAAGAAGCACTGTGATTAGCAGGGTGCTCTCCAGAAGTGACATGAGGTGCCACAGTCAGTGTGATTCAGGCTCTGCCATTGTGGGCCTTGTGATAATACAAAGGGCAATTTTTTTTTTCCTGATAGGGTCTCTATGTAGTTGAGTGTGATCTTGAACTGTGTAGCCTTGGCTGGCCTTGATCTTGTGGTGATCCTCCAGTCTCAGCTTCCTGAGTGCTGGGATTACAGGTACGTGCCACCATGCTGGCCTGTGACAATATTACAGGCATTTGGCCCAACATTGCCCTGCCTTAGAGAATCCTTTTCATTGATAATGCATATTCAAATGCATGGCTAAAAGGGAGCTGTCCTAAATTTGTTTAAACATTAAAAGGAGTCACATAGTATGTTTAGCCTTAACTGATATGTAAAGAGTTAATCTTTTTTCTTTTTGGGTACCGGGGATCAAACTCATGACCTTGCGCTTGCCAGGCAGGCACTTGTGCTGCCAAGCTAAACACCCAGTGCTTTTATTTTTTATTTTTTGTAAAGAGTTAATTTTAAAACTTTGTAAAAACATACCCCTACATCCATGGTACCAGCAGCCAGAAAGAGTAGGTTCTGTTCTTAGTTATAGGAGTCCCTATTACAAAATTCTCTTAGACATCCTCTTGAAGGATACACCTTCATACACAGACAATGCTCAACTATCCACTATAGTGCCAAAAATGACTGATACATGTGTATATATAACATATGTATATTTTTATAGGTGCCATGTACTGAATGCAGGCCTTGTGCATGCCAGGCAGGTGCTGTATCACTGAGCTCTTTCTCCAGTCCTTTTTACTATCTTTGAGACAGGATCTCTTTAAGTTGCCCATGCTGGTTCTTGTTTTTCTTTTAAATATGGAATGGTTCATGGATTTGCATATCATCATTTGCACAGGGACCATGCCAGTCTTCTCTGTATCATTCTAATTTTAGTGTATGTGCTGCCAAAGTGAGCACATCCATGCTGACTTTGATGTGATCTTCATGCCTCAGTCTCCTGGGTGGCTGGGATTACAGATGTGTGCCACAGCACGAGGTGAGGGATTCATCAATTTCCAAAATTAAAATATTTGGAATTGAGAAGTATGAACAGCAGTTACAATTTGCTGAGCTGATTCTGCCCAGCGGGTGGGCATGGAGGGGCTTCACCGGACACGCTGCACTTGGGAACATCTGAGCTGCTCTCAAGGCTGCGACACACAGAGCTCGGTTGTCCTCGAGGGACATTTGACATTTAAAACTCTTATTTCAAACTGTCAACAATAATCACCACTGGAAGGTGGTTTTCTTTGTGGAATTCTTTATTTCTAAAATTTTCTCAGCATTCATTTGGTAACTGTTGAAATGTCACTTAAAATGCAGTTACACTTCTAGTGCTTACCTTCACTTTTTTTTTTTTATTTTTCTGAGACAGGGTCTCACTGTGTAGTTCAGGCTGGCCCTGAACTCACTATGTAGCCCAGACTGGCCTTGAATTTTTGGGGATTCTCCTGCCTCAACCTCTCAAGTGTTGGGATCACAGGTGTGGGCCACCATGCCCAGCTTTACCTTCACTGAAGACACTGCTTTATTTATTTAACTAGCAATGAAAAATGCAGGCCTATCACATGCAGAGGGAAAGGCAAACACTTTCCTAACTTTGCATTTTCTTCTTTAAAACACTATAATGAACCACCCGTGAAAATAAATATCTGCCTAACAATCGATGAAGAATTAGCTCCTGTCAGGCAAAATTCAAGGTAAAGTTAAGGGTTGATTTGAGAATGGGAGGTACAAGGAGTGCAAACTTTGGATCAAATAATGGATCATTCCTCCCAGAAGCAAACAGCATAGCTGAACTGCACAAAAGATTAAGATAAGCGTGGACTCAGTGAGTTAACAAAAGATCATTTCCGGCTTCACAACTGGACAAGGATGTCACGGGTCATCTTCACACATGGTCTGGATGAACAACGAAGTGGGAAGCAGAACACTGGCTCCTGGGGAGGAGTCCGAATGTCAGTCCCCCTTGCCCTGCATTTGTGCAGTTTTCATCCCCTAACAAGTCACCACGTCACTCCTGTCTGCAGAGTGAGGACCTGGTTGCGATGGCTCCTCCTAGGGGTGGGCTCAGGCAGACATGGGTAACACCAAGTTCCGCGCTGGCCAAGCCCAGGGGCACACAGCAGAGCTGGTGCTGCTGTTGTGTAGTCCAGAGCTTGGGCCACACACTCAGAGCCCCCAGTAAGCACTTTTTCCCTTTAATTTGTTCTGAATAAACAAGACCCTTTCCTTATTAAGAAAAACAGACATGCTTTGCTGAGAGTCATTCGTGGTTGCTTTCTGCTTCCTGCTTCCGCAGTGCCCGGAAGGGCCTGGTGCTTGACCTCCACCTCAGCCGATGCTCAGAGCCAGCAGCCCTTCGCTGCCCCCTCTGGGTGCCTGGGACTGCCCAAGGCCTCCTCAGCGGCCTAGCCAGATGACTGTGTGCCCCCACAGGTGCACCAGAACTACCTCCAGGATGCCACGGCTGCCACCCACAGCAGGTCCACCTGGAGTTCCACATGCCTATGACTCTCTGTCCATGTCACACCTTTTTGTCACAATGATGTGGCTTTGCAGAATGTCACTACGTACTTTTTCTGCCAATCTCACGAGAAGGGACACACTGGGAGTTGATGGAGCTGCATAACCAGCACACTGGCCAAATTTTCCTTCAGGATGTCGGAAACTAGCTGTCATGGCTGGAGAGTAGGCTGGCTGCCACGGGGTGTGCGGTACTGTGGAGAGCAGAACTGCAGACTGGACACCGACACAGACGATCCCACTGGCGTGACGTCGAGACTCACTACCTGCATGAGAGGGTGAAATCCCTCACAGAAGCGGTGGCCAGGTAACCAACCTGAGCAAGCTGGCAGCCCTGAATCCACCTTGGCAGGATGCTTCTGATGAGCATGTGCTGGGAGACGGTGGCGTGGAGAGCTAAGCTTTGGGCTGTGTTCCCACTGCCGAGAAGTGCTGTCCTGGTCACCGAGGTAGCGCATCCGTGTTGAGGCTACCTTCTATCAAAGGTTGCATCAGAACATCCCTTAAGTTGATTTGTACCATTTAAGTAAAGAAGACAAGAAAAACAAGCACACTAACCCATGGCAGAGCAGCGCCTTGAGCCCCTTGTCCAGACTTGCCACCCGCAGGCATGTGGTCTCCTCCTGCACTCACGGGGAGCCCAGTGTGTTGACATTTTTGTTCTATGGATCCCTGGGGGCCTAGGATGTGGTTCAGTGGCAGAGCACCTGCCCAGTATGCACAGGCCTTGGTTCAATTCCCAATACCACAAAAACAAACCAACCGACCCCAAAAGATGTTTTTTTTTGTCTAAAACTTTGAGATGCAGCCTAAGATGACTCCAGAAGACTGAGTTTGCAGGGTTCATTAGGGAAGACCTCAGAATTGATGTACTTGGAAAACCTTAAGGCCTCACAGTTTTTACCATTTACATCAGTCACCCTACAGAGCTAATTCTAAAATCCTTGTGAGCAGTTTCTTGAATTGAGATGAATGCTGAGGCGCCTCCCTGGGAGTCACTAACTGCGTCTCCAGGCAGTGGGCACTGGGCAGTACAGGTGTCGGCAGAAGCAGGCCCACAGGATGGGACCCGAGCTCCTGAGACACATCTCCTACCTCATGGCAAGCAACTGCTCCGCTGTGGGCTCTGGAAGGTACTTGAGTTTGTTCTCTTAGGAAGCGCTGCAGAGCAGAGGCTGGGCTCACAGGAGGGGTCGTGTGGCTCACCAGCCACCCTGCCGGCTGAGTTCTAGGTCCCTCAAATCCCCTTCCTGGAGATGTCTGGCACAAGTAGCTGTGGCTCTGTGCTCCAAGCAACCCGAAGAGTAAGGTAAAGCCTCACTACTGCTGCCCAGGGAGTGAGGACACAGTTCCTATGCATGCCAAGGTATGAGTGGAGATAGGACGTGTGGACAGCTCAATGGAGGCAGCGGAAAACCTGTGCTGGCCAAATGGGTGGTTCAGGTCTGGAGCTGAAGCATGTCCTGAACCTGAGGCAGGCCTCTGTCCCCGTTACCTGGGATGTCACAGCGTGGTTCTAGTTGACAGCAACGCTGTGTCCAGTGTTAAGAGAAGCGTCTCTGTGGTGAGGGAGGATGCACTGCTGCCTCAGGAGCTGCCCTGAGGCCTGTACCCGGCACAGACCCTGCTCCCTACGCACCCTCTGCCGAGTTGGGACAGAGGAAGAGCAGAGGCGTCACGGGCACAGCCCAACAGTGTGCCGGAGCATCGGGGCCCCGGGCTGGTGCTCAGAAGCCAGCATGGTGAAGGAGAGGCCTGTGAAGAGGCAGTGAACATTCACAGTTACTGCAAGAGTTCATTTAATATGTGAAATCATCTTTGACTTGCATTAATAAAAAAACTAGGCAGAGGGGGAAAAAAAGCTAAAAAGCCCATTTTAAAATTCATAGTAAATATTTCCTTATTTTATTGAATAAACAATTAAAAAATTCTCAGTTAGTTAGTACACAAATCTGCAAATTTATAAATGGCAAATTCAATAGAAAACAAATTTATAAGTACCACAAACCAGACAACAGAGATGTCTCTTAAAGAGCAAACAAGTTCAAAGGCATAAGGAAATTCCAGCTCCTTTCTCTTCATTTCTTAGGGAATGCAAGTGTTTTCATGCGAAAGAAAGGGCCTGTGCAGTAACAGCCTGGGCTTCGGTGCAGGGGCGGCGAACAGTGCCAGCCCCACCCACCCACCCGCCGTGACGGTGTCTTCCATACATGCAGCCCTGAGACAAGTGCCAAAGGGAGACCACGCAGAGGTGACCCCATGGACTTAAGAACAATCCAAGTCCCCAAAGGACCCGGCATTTTCATCTACGAAGCAGCTGTTCTAGGGACGGGCTTCCTTTGGTGTTCCTAGGCTAGGAGGGAGCATGTGTACCTTGAAGACACACCCTGTGTGAACATCCGTGGTATACAGACATGTGACAGCAGAGGACACTGCTGCGTGCTCATGGACACCTATACACCAAAGTGACCACCACCGGCAGAATGACAGTAATGGGAATGACTTCACTGACAGGCTTAACAGATTTTCACATTAAACTTTTTGGTGTGCTACCACCCATCCCTTGGTCATCGGCACTAGTTAAAACACAGCTGTTAGCTGGAGCAGGAAATCCTACTATGCTGCCATGTAAAGCACTCCTGTATAACCTAAGAAAGGCACATGTCAATACCTAGTGATTTAACCACTACACAGTACACACCATTCCAGCTCCTGGTGTACTCAGTCTTGTTAATACATAGATACACTGCTGTCAGACTTAAAATGTGCACATATTTGCTTATATAAAATACCTGGATTTTGGAAACACAAGTACAAAAATACACTTGATAACTAATAAATATTTCACCCAAGGCAGAGGAAGCTGTTGGTGGTGGACATACTGGGCACCGCCTACTGGTAGCCCTGCACTAAGGGAGCTGCTACAGGGTCTTGTCCCCATCTGTGCGTTCGCATGGCTGCTGTCCTCTATCTGCACGTCACACTTGGCTGCTGCCCCATCCCTGTGCACAGACCAGCTTCTGTCACATCTCTGCGCAGACACACTGGCTATGACCGTGACACGCCTGCCAGGCGCCTTACCCAAAGGCCTCAGCGTGTTCCTACTTGGAGGCCGGCGGACTGAGCGAGGACAGCCCACACCGCCGACTCACTACACGTGCAGGGAGCTGCTCCAGGCTGAGGAGCTGGCCAGCGTCTGAGTGCACCAGCCTCCGCTCCCAGGGATGCAAACATAGGGAGGGCCATTCGAGCACTCTACACTTTCTCTCACTCAGGAGGAACAAGCAGTGCAGGGCTTGAGCGCCATGGCGGGAGGACGTGAGCTGCACCAGGAGCTCTCAGAAGGCTCCTGGGCCTGTGCCTGCACTCTTGCTTCCCCGTCTCTCAGCTCCCTTTGAGTGGGCACTGTGACCCACCTGGATGTGGGACTGGCTACTGTCACATCCATGACAGAAGGCCATAAGCAGGAATTCACAAGGCTGATTTTCGAATTGATTTTTTTTTTTTTTTGGGGCACCGGGGATCAAACTCATAACCTTGTGCCTGCCAGGCAGGAGCTTAAGCCACTGAGTCAAACTCCCGGCCCTAGTTTTCAGAGGCAGAGTCGCACTATGTAGCTCAGGCCGGCCTGTGCTCACGTTGTAGCCCAAGCCAGCCTTGAACTCACAACACTCCTCCTACCTCAGCCTCTCGAGTGCTGGAGTTAAAGGCATGTGCCACCACGCCTGGCTGATTCTTTCACTATAAAGGAAAAGCTGTGACAGAGTGTGACAGAAACTGTGAAAGCAAGGCTGGTCCCAATTTCTCCAAATTGTGCCAAAAAGTGCAACCTGACCTGGAATGCCACTCTTCCACCAGGCTATCCAGAGTACCTGGGATATACTTCGTCTCTGGAGAATGAGCCACTGGCCACACAGGGCTGTACAAACTGGTGAGTCAGGGACCGTGCTCCCAGCAGTGACCCAGACGCCAAGATCACGAGTGATGGGTGGAATCTGTCCTGGTTGGCTGCTGCACCAGGTCCAGGACCCAGAAGGCCTGGCTCAAAGGGGGTGTGCGTGGGACTCACTCTTCTAAATAAAACCTAACAGTGGGATGCAGTAAAGAGTGTCAGAGTTGTGTGAACAAATCAATGTTAACCTGCATTGTAAATCAAGGAATTACTAGTTCTGTATAATACTGTGCATGTGGGGTTACGGAATTGGGTGTCCTTCTGTTTCAAAGATCCATGCAGGAATTCTGAGGAAAGTAATCATTTTCTTTAAAATACTCCCTTCACTATACTCTGGAGAGAGAGGGCGGGGTGCAGCTGGAGTGGCTGAGGATCAATACTGCTGAACTGGGGCGGTGGGGGCTGGTTACATTTTCCTTCTTTGTATATTCTGAAAATTTCAGAACCAGGAAACAATCATCTCTAGAAAGTGAGATTCTA
>RJWM01031404.1:0-22453 GCA_004363535.1 Dasyprocta punctata | reverse complement strand
ATGAATTTGCTCTTGCCTGCCACTCTGTTTCTTTGACTGTTCCCGAGCACAGGCCACGGCTAAGTGACCAGACACTGTTTTTACTTCCACTTGTAGACATGAATACACGTGATACTCAAGCACTCATATACAGATGTATAGATGCATACAAACAGCTTTTAGGAAAAAAAATTACCTTTTTGGCTCCCGTTTCAAAATTGTAGGTAATCTGATTTTTTTGTGCAGGAATATTTTAGGATACTCTTTCATAAATGCACTGTGAGCTGATACAGCAGTACAAGAACTCCAGCTTTAAAAAAAAAAAGAAATGAGGAAATATATTTCAGAATAGACGTTTTTTAACTTAGCATTTCAGTTAATGCTATAGTAATTTTTGAAACCAAGCCTTCTTAGCATATTTATTTTTGCAATTGATTAAAGGTGTTTCATAATATAATATGTAATTAAAAAAACCTCTCCAGAACGATTCAGAAGTATTTATGCAGACATTACTGATAATATATTTCTCTAAATCTCCGCAATGATTTATGAAAATTTCAAGCCCATGTTTTTAGGTCTAGTGTAAAGAACGATTAGGTGAAAAGATCAACATTTCCCAAATTCAAAGATCACAAAGACAATCTAGAATGGCTTTGATAAATGAAGATTTGAATCTTTTCCTCATGAGTCATAAACTCCAATGATATAGCCTGGGTGGACAACTCTATCTTGAATATCCTCCAAGTTGCATACATTTACCTAAAAATACCTCAAATTTATCTTTCCTTATGGTAATACTTCATTGTGTATAAATACTGTTTTCCTTATCCATTCATCTATTGATGAACATATATGCTGTAGCCAAGATTATGCTGTTATAAACTGTGCTGTTATAAACATAGGTATGTAGGTATTGTGGAATATCACTTTCATTCTTTTAGGAAAATACCTAGAAGGGGATAGCTGAGTCAAATGGAATTTTTTTTTGAACAACAGCATTAAATGAAACAAGACACACAAGCTCAGATACTGTATGCTTTCTCTCATTTGAGAAAAGCACATAAATAGCATATATAATATATATATTATATATATATACATATATATATATATACACAAATAAAGAGCAAAATAGACAAAAAATAAATAGAAACTAGGCAGAAGGTCAAATATTTCCCCAAATTTTATATTCCACTGTTTTAAAATATTGTAATATATATGCCAATTCATTTCATTTATACTAATAGTTTATATTACTTCACTAAAAATAAAGTTTGTTTTATCTGTTTCTTTTTTGTAAAAAATTTTTTAGACAATGATACACAGTATAATAGCTATTGTCATCATTCTCTTATTATTTGGTTATGAAAATTTAGTTTACTTTTCATAAAATAAAAAGCTAAAAACAAAAAAAGATAAATAAATAGATATCCTCCAAGTGACTCTTATGTGCATCCCCAAATTTTGATCCACTGCAAATATGAAGAATGCCAATAAGCAAGATCTATGAAAACACAGTAAACTGTCTTTAAATGTCAGGGAATGAATGATGTTTGTTTCTGGAAAATCTGCCTCATTCAATGTTCAATCAACAACTGCCATGAAATGTTGACCAATTTTTTAAAATGCTAAACTTACATTTTGACAGCTTATTTCAATAATTAACAAAAATGATCACATTTTAAACTGAACATTGATGAACATCTTCATCAGTATTTGCCTCATGGCAATGAATATAAAAATTCTCAAGAGAAGATGTTTCTTATTTTATTATGAGTGTAAATGTTAACACATTTGGAAATACTTACAATGGCTTTTATTTTTTCTTGTCTAAAATTCCTATAACACCATACTGATACTTTACACAAGATAAATGTTTATTTACTCTAGAGATCTGCTTTTATTTAATTTATCTTAATTGAGTTAAACAAAAATGTGTGGATACGATTTAATATGACAGCAAGAATTTTCATTGTTTTTCTCATATTCTGCTTACACATTGATCAAGTATCTGTTCTTTTTTTAAATCTAACTATTTATTTCAGCAGAAGATTTTTAAAAATCTTTTTTTTTCTTTTGATCATCTAGTTCACATATCTGCTTGTTTTTATGAGACACTTCTTATAGCCCATGAATGGTACTGGGATCTTTACACTGTTTTCATCCCTTTGCATATTTGTATAACCTAATAATATGGATATATTTTAGTGCCCATTCTATCCATAAAGAATCTGTTACCTTAATAATTGGCCTAGTTCATGTAAATAGGAAGTGGAGGGTGCATGGTACTAATGAAAACTGAATTAACTCCAAAATCCATTCTCAAAACTGCTAGGACATTGCCACCAATTAATAAAACAAGTTAGTTCTCTGTCTAAGACAAGCACTATTCTTGGCAAGTTCCAAATAGCAGGTCAATTAATTCTTGGATTACTATATTAGCTAGATACTCCTCTCATCCTCATTTTATGTATGAAGAAACTGAGACACAAAGGAGTATAATAATGTGACCTTTTGTCTATGTACAGCCCATGCTACCAGCCTTGGAACCTTATTCTACTCTGTGATCTGGATAGATCATCTTTGGCGTGGCTGAAGAGTATACCAAAATACTGAAACTCTTAATCTTGCCACTTTTCAACATGTATCACTGAGCTACCTCCTTCACCCAATCCTTGAGAAGTTCCAAGATGTGATGACTGATGTAAATAAACCCAATGTTTATGATCTGAGACTTCGAAAGTAGTGTGTCCCAGAAGGAAATATGTGGAAGGCTGATGTGAAAGAGTCAAATGTTGCATTTAGAGGCAACACAATTCTCAGATGGAAACTTTAAGTGTCCTATGACACTGAGGATGTAAGTTCTATGTCATAAACACGTAGTTTGGCAGTGTACTTCTGTTTTAAGTCTCTTATAGTCAAAGATCACAAAGTTAAATGCTAAAAGTGGTCAGGGTTTATAACAGAGTGGCCCTAAGATGAATGAACTAATAAGAGCATCCTCAAAAAAATACCCATGGCTCCACTAGTAAAAGATCGTATTTTAATATACTAATGAAAGTTCAGTGTGATCAGATCCTTTAAAAAAAAGAAACCAGAAATCTGAACTCTCAGGATATCTTCTAATTTTTAATAACTTCCATGAATTAAATTATGTTCCCATCAAAAAATTAATATGTCGAAACCCAAACACCCAATGCAACTGGAAATACTTCATTACAAAGGAAGTTGAAAACTATAATCTAACTCTGTTCCAGGAAAAAATATATGGTTTAGGGCAATATACATAAATCTTTTAAATATAAGGTGTAAAATTCATAGATAGAAAAAAATCAGTGAAGGGCCAGGGATTTAGCTCAGTGGTGTAAGCGCCTGCCTGGCAGTTGCAAGGTTGTAAGTTTGATCCCTGGTACAAAAAAAAAAAAGAAAGAAACAAAGAAACAAAGAAAGAAAAGGAAAAGAAAAGAAAAAAATCAGTGAATATTGGAACTGGAATTTTTCTTAATATTTGGATGTGTAGTTATCATTTCATGGCTAATAAAATGATGTGTATAAAGTTTAAATAATCTGCCTACATTTATAGAAAGCAAAAAATAGTGCAAAATTCAGGTTGTGTTAATTTCAAGGCTAGGATTCCTCCAGTTCTCAAAACAAGCACAATGAAATAAGAAAGGTAAAAAGTAATGACACAGATCATGCAGCTCAGGAACCCTGCCAAGATCATTAGTTGGTGTCCCCTTTGCTGACCTATTATAGTGTGCTTGGCATATTCATGACTGAGTTCTAATGAATGGAATATCACCCCCCCCAAAGAAAAACAGCCTTAAACAGGAGGTCCTTTACATGCTTTCCCCTTCTAGCTTGACTCAGAGGAACAGAATGACCCTTGCTAAAGATGAAGGAGACAAATTGTGTTAGAATCCTGAGATCCTAATCTAGGAACCACATGCCAGTCATAAATACCACTTGTGACATTATATGAGGTATGAACTCTCAACAATGAATGTAATCATTATATGCTCAAAATATGTACTAATGAAAGCAAGCAAATTAATAGGCCACTGAGATTCAGGATTTTTCTTTATTAGCTAGATAAACTAACACGATATTTCTTCTGCGTCTCATTCTGTCTGCTCAAAGATCTAAGAGCATAATAAGCTCTTAATAAAATACATATTGATTAATTATATTTATGTGTTTACTCCAAGGCAATTTACATTTCTATTTTAAATTAAGCAAAAGCCAAAGCCAAAGAAGTTGAACCCACAATGCTCCTCCTACCTCAGCCTCCCGAGTGCTGGGTGAGCCTATTCTAATAGACTGTTTTTCCCTGAATTTGTCTTACAAATATGACAGCACCTATACATTTATTTAAAGAACTATGAAAGTTATCCTTTCACAACAATAGAAGCAGGTGCAATTTTATACAAATATACCTATATATATATAACATATTTCATTCTTTTATTACAATATAAGTCGAAGAAAAACTGCTCTGTAGTAAAGTCAATATATTTAACACTAGTCCTGTTACCTAAATGAGATCAAATAGCAATTTTTACAGATAATGACACTAGAAAGTGCCACCCTATGCAGTCTTCTTTACCCTTATTTTAAATTTTTTAAATTTAAGTCTGTAGTTAATGAACTTATTTTATCATTCTCATTATCTAGAGGCAAAGTCTGTTAACCAATGACTTTATGATTTAAAAATTAACTTCTTAAAAGTCACACATGCTATTGCAATTAGTTAACCATAAGGATTAATCCTAATCTTTTCATCTTCATAAAGTTCTTAAAGAAAAATGAAATGTCTTTAAAATCTTGACTGAAAAGATAGTGACTTTAAGATTGAATCTCACCTTCTAGAGAGATATTGATCTGTCATAAACATTTACTTTCTCTGAAATAATTGAAATTCTCCATTCTTTGAGAACAAATATCTGATTTGAATACACAATTGAAATCGTGGTTTAACATATGCATAGTATTTTAACCTCTCATTGATTTCTTTTTCTCTAGTAAAGTATTCACCATCAGGATTATTGCAGCAGTCAAAAATAATGGACAAAATTTCCTCATTCACTTTTTGTATTATATTAGATATATAAAATGATAACTATTAACATGAATCCAATTAATATACAGCATTTAAAAATCAAACGAATTTCTATTTTATTAAGAAATATGAGACTGCAAGCCTCATTTTCTGCAGAAAAAGGGCTAGAATTTGAGTCAAATAGTCTTATAACCATGTAAATGAATGAAGCTGTACAGTATGAAGTGTTATTAATAATACAGTAGCCTTGCCACGAGAGATTTGTTTGTTACAAAGGGCCTAGACACTGACTCTGATGGAAGCATTTTTTAAACTGGAACCAAATCATTAAAGAAGAAACATCTAGCAGTCTTTGTTCTAGAGTGTCAAACATCACATCTTAAAAGCACACATATTCCAAAGTGAAAAAAAAATCTCATTTTCTATACCATGTTAGTCTTCATTCTCTGAATTACCCTTTTGATACACATATACTGAATAACAACTTTCTTTGTATTGCTGGTCTTGTAAAAGGTAACCTAGATTTCCAAGAACCTCTGAACTATAAGAAAGAGGAGGAAAAGTAATTGAATACTTAATATGTAAGCTGTAGGCAAAAAGGAAGTGTATCTTATATTAAGGTTGGTCGCCAATGGAAAGGATCCTGCACTAGGAAAAAATTCTTGCAGGCGAGTACACTAATTCCATCTTCACAGTGCACACTGGCTCTAGGAAGAGGTAGACATAATTTCTCAGACAACCGATCTACAATCAATTTTCAATTTTAGCATTATTTTTTCGATTTCTCACAAAAATTCTATTGGTATGTTACTATACATTAAGATTCAGATTTCACAGGAAGATTGCTTACAATGACAAGCTGTTTGTATTCAGCAGAAACAAGAAACAAGATTTACATCCTTAAAGCCTATAAATTCTAAGAAAAAATAAAAAATAAATCTTAAAAAGTCTATAAATTTTGATTCATTAGGTATAGTTATGTGACAGTTATGTAAACAAAGGATGGAAGCACTATGATGATCAATAAGAGAATCAAAAATGAACATGCAACTTCGAAATAAAGAACTAGATGTAAAGTCTCTAAATGAAAATTATATTTTAACATATTATTTTTGTTGCATATTCGTGATGCGCTATGTTATCTGATACATATACATAACATCATCTCACATACTTAACCTTTTTTTGGTGTTTGGGTTTTGTGGTAAGAACAGCTAAAATCTATTCATCTAGTTTGAATCCCGTATACAGTACAATTTTTTTTACAGTACAATTTTATTAGCTATCATCCTCAAATTGTTCATTCTCTAGACTTGTTCTTCCTGCTACTCCATGTCCTCTGAAATATATCTCCCCATTTCTCCATCTCACCTCCACTCCTGATCTTTATCTATGTACATTTGATCTTTTTATTTAACATGGAAGTGATATCATATAAATCTTTTGCATCTGGAAATTTGATAATCCCAGAATTAGTTATGAAAGAGATCATTCTCTCTGCTATTTTGTCTATTTTGGTGCCTTTGTCAACAATTATTTGACCATGTATGTTTGGATTTACTTCTGAACTCAGTGCTGTTCCACTGAGTATGTGCCTGGCTTCTTGCACATACGATAGTATTTAAGCTATCATAGCTTTGCAACATAATTTTAAATCAGGAAATGTGATGTCACCAACTTTGTTTTTCTAAGAATTGCTTTGGGTATTTGGAATCTTCTATGGTTACTTATCAATTTTAGCATTACTTGTTTGTTTCTCTGAAGAATGCCATTGGTATTTTGGTAAGGATTACATTAAATCTGTATACAGCTTTGAGATGGATGGGCAAGTCTATAATATTAATTCTCATCTATGAGTATGGGATATCACTATATTTATTTATAGCCTTATGAATTCTGTTTTATGAACACTTTATAGTTTTCAGTATACATATTTTTCAACCTTTCATTTAAAATTTTGCTTAGCATTTTAACTGCTTTTTACTGTTATTGTAGATGGTATTGTTTTCTTAATTTCTTTTTCACATAGCTCATTATTTTTGTATAAAAATTCTATCAATTTTGTATGATGTTTTGTATCCTGAAATTTCACTGAATTCATTATTTGAAATGTTCAGTAAATAAAAAAGTGCTCAGTGCCATGCTATGAGTGAGGTGTAAACAAAGTGAGATACCACTGCACATCTATTAGAATGGCTAAAGTGTAGAACACTAACAATAAAAAATAGAGGGAAAGATATGGAGCAACAGAAGCTCTCATTCACTTCTGGGAAGAATGCAATGTGGTGCAGCTACTTTGGAACATAGCTTGTCAGTTTCTCCTAAAGTTAAGCATGCCATGCAGTCTAGCAATTATACTTCTTGTTCTTGACCCAAATTAGGTGAAAATATATGTTAACACAAACACCTGCATGTGAGTGTCTAAATCAATATTATTTATGATTATGCCCAGTTGGAAGCAACCTCTATATCTTTCAATGAGTGGCTTTAAAATACTGCAGTGTATCTGTGTATTAAATATTCTCAATACTACAAGAAACGTGGTAGCCAGACATAAAGACAGAAGAAAAAGCATAAGTACATGTTGGAAAGAGTTATGCTTTAGATAACCATCCCCCAAGGTGGTAGAACCTTTAGGAGGCAAGGTGTAGCAGAAAACCAAGTTCCTGGAGCATGAGCTGGAAGGAGATTGTACGACTGTGACATCTTCCTCTTTCTCTTTTCATGTTGGCTGATGATGTGAGCAGTTTGCGCCATCGTACAGTCTCTGCTATTACCATTCAATACACCTACCAGAGACCTAAAGCCTGATTAATCCACCTCATCTTGAACTAGAGTCTCCAAAACTACTCCGAGCCAGAGTGTTTGGTCTTCCAAGACGAGAGAGAGGAGAGAGGAGAGGGGGAGAGGAGAGAGGAAGAAGGAAAGGGAAGAGAAGAGAGGGAGAGGGAGAAGCAGAGGGAGAGGAAAAAGGCCTTTATTGAGGGTACAGGACAGCTACTGAAGAGACGTAGGCACCCTCTGGAAGCTTGGGGGGAAGTCGTGGGCTTTTATTTGGAATTTGACAGGGGCGGAGCTAAAGGAGCAGGCAGAATGTCATATTGACAGCTGATAGGGAGAGCCCTTGCGTGTGCGCGGAAAAGCGGGAGGTTGACTTGTGGGTTAGCCAGAACACAGGGAGGCGCTGTGCAGCACCAAAGGAGCCTACACATGGGGAAAAACCTATCACAGAGTAAATCTTTTCTGTTTATAGGTTAATTACCTCAGGCATTTCATTATAAAGACAGGAAGCTGATGTACACGCTAAGTGAAAGAAATCGAACCAGGAAAGAATTCATCAACTATACGACATTCTGGGGAAAACGAAACTATTGACATAGTAAAAATATTAGTGGCTACCATGTGTTTGAAGTAGAAAGCAGAAGGGAGGCAAGAATAAATGGAGCACAAGGAACTTTTTAAAGCAGTGAAACTGTTCTAACTCATGTTATTAGAATTATTTTATGTATTTGTCAAAACCCCTACAAGGAACAAGGCAAACAGTAAGCCTCAATGTAAACTAGGGACTTTAGTTAATAGTAACGTACCAGTAGTGGCTAGTCAATTATAGCAAATTGTCACACTTAGGAAAGATGTTGATTATGCAACAAAGGGGATAATATTCGGACCTCTACACTTTGGGCACAATTTTTCTGTGAACCTAAAAATATTTGTAAAATAAAATATTTTAAAATCTATTAATACAATAGTTTTAATTTGAAAATAAAATGAGAATGACCTTAAAAATGGATGTCTAGTTGTAATTTGTAATCCTAGATTCTGTTACTAGGTGCCAGACTTGAGTAGCAAATTTGAAAATGAATGAAAAATAATAAGATATAATTTTAATATAGAGAGGAATAAGTAAGAAAACATGCCTGTAAATTGTTATATTTTATTTATTGGGTGAATGGCAGCCAGTCAGCAAGTATTTCTGAATGCCAATGGAAAATTTCTGTGGTGCACCAAACTGCATCCTGGAATTTACAGTCTAGTTGTGATAACACTGATGTATAATAAGGAAGAAAAGCAGGTTTTCCAGAGAAAGAATGGAATTATTTCTTAAATCAAGATCTAAGGAAACTTGAAAGTTAATAAAATCTAAGATTATTTATATCAACTTCTCTAATTTTAGAAAGTTTATATCAGAGAATATGTTCTCTAGACCAGTATTCCTTAGGAGAGAGAGGAGGGTTGGGGAGAAGGAGGTTGTTGAATTTTGATTGGGGTAATCGCAAGATTTTACTACACATTACTAAAAATTTTATATCCCTGCTACCTTCTAGTCACTGTGCAATTCTAAATGTGTCCACATTTCCAAATTCCCTCTTCAAAAGATACTGATTCAGGCCTGAACTACATAGTGCAACCCTGCCTCAAGAAAAGCAGGGCTGGGAGTTTGGCTCAGTGGCTTAAGCACCTGCCTGACAGACACAAGGTTGTGAGTTCAATCCCTGGTACCGACAAAAAAAAAAAAAAAAAAAAAAAATATATATATATATATATATATATATACTGATTAGGCAGAGATCCTTGTCATAGACAATATGATAGAGCAATAGGGTGAGCACACACTTTAGCTAAAATAATCTCAATAGATACGCCTTGAGTTACAAGCTTCAAACAGCCTATTAGATAAATGTAACATTCCATGTGCCTCTGCCCACATTTCTTGCCACCGCAATAGACTGGGCTGTGTCTGATTGACAGTGCTAGCCAGTGACCATCTAAGGAAACTATAAGATTTCTAAATGACTGTGTTCCAGAAATGGCAGCATTCATTGGATCACACTTCAGTGAATTTCTTTTATGTACAAAAAATCTATTTTTAAAGCTTTTTCTGTATCTTTTTTCCTCTTCTAAACTTTATTTACTGAAAAATAAAGATCCTTCCTTCTTTATTTTTCAACCAAAGCTGCACATTTAATGATGTTTGGTCTGCCAAAGAACTATCAAAACACTCTCATTAAGAAAAACAAAATATATTTGAAAAATAAAAAATCATTATGAGGAACCAACAGCTATTAATATATTTTAAAGGACTAAAGTGTTCAAGAGTCACTAAAATCATCATAATTGCCTCTTTCAAATTCGTATTGCTTTCCAAATTTAATATACTTTGCCTTATGAGAAAGACATAATTATTCAATGTGTTTTATGTATTTTAATTCATTGCTATAATTTTAATAATATTACCTTTAGCTTTTTATTGTAAAAGTATAAAATTTCAGATACTTTTTAGGAAAATCTGGGAAAACCAATTACAATATAACCTGTTCGGTCAGCTCATTTGTTCTAAAGAGCAGTGATTAACAATTAATCATCTGCAAACCAGGAAACTTTCACTAGATAACTTCTGAGTTGATTTCCAGTTTTACAATTCTCTGATTCTATAGTGTTATAACTGTGGGAAAATGCTGTATATTTGATGACCAACTTACGGTTTTTGTGATAAAACCTGTTAAAACAGGACAAGAACATATATGTGTGTGTATATATACATATATATTATATGTATTACATATATATACATATGTTTAAACAGGACTATATATGTATATATGTATATGTATGTATATATATTCATTGTAACTACATCATTTGCCAAGAAATGCCTATATATTGATAATATTGATTACCAAAAAATATTGATTTGTTAATTCATCCATCACAAACTAATTGACAAATACTAACATATACAAGCATCAGTTTGACTCTCAGAATTACAAAAGCAGAAAAATTATGAAATGCCATCAAGAAAACTAACATTAGCCAGGCGTGGTGGCACACGCTTTTAATTGCAGCACTCAGGAGGCTGAGGTAGGAGGAGTGTTGTGAGTTTGAGGCCGGCTTGGGCTACAACGCAAGCGCAAGGCCGGCCTGAGCTACATAGTGCGACCCTGCCTCAAAAAACTACGGCTGGCAGCTTGGCTCAGCAGCTTAAGCCCCTGCCTTGGCAGGTGAGAGGTTATGAGTTCGATCCCCAGTGCCGCAAAAAAAAAAAAAAAGAAAGAAAGAAAAAAACTAACATTTTTATAATAGGATCTTATAGTACAATTTTTAAAAGAAGAGAAGAAAATGACCAAAAAGCTGCTTTCAAAAAGAATGACTGAAAATTTTCAGTATCTGGGTAAAGTTGCCTACACACAGACGGAGAAAGCTCAGAGGCCTCCAATCAAATTCAACTAAAAAAGGAGTTAATCAAAATACATCATAATCAAACTATAAAAAGTTCAAAGACACAAAAAATAAAGACACAAGCTAAGAAAATGAAAGGATCTCAGTAAGAAAATGTTGAACATCATTCACCTAATGTACAAGGATATATTAACGGTTTCTACTGAATTTTTCAATTCAATGAACCTAATAAATATACTGAAAACTCCATCCAAAGGCAACAGAATACACAGTCTTCTCAAGTGCTAATAAGACACACTCTAGAATAGATCATATGTTAAGCCACAAAGCAAATCTTAATAAATTTAAGAGAACTGAAAACATACCAAGTATCTTTCTTGATCACTTGCCATGAAAGTAAAAAATCAATAACAAGAAATTTTAGAACATTTTCAGTATGACAGTATCCAACACCATGCTCCTGAACAATTAATAGGTCAAAAAAGAAATAAAAAGAGAAATTAAAAACTAACTTGAAACAAATGAAAATGAAAATTTGACATATCAAATCTTATTATATGCAGCAAAAGTGGTTAGTTCTGAGAAGTAAGTTCATAACAATAAACACATACATCTAAAGATCTCAAATAAGCAATCTAGTCTTATACCTCAAGGAGTTAGAAAAAGAAAACTGACCTCACCCTAAAGTTAGTAACTAACTTCACAGATGAATGTTACAAAATGTTTAATGAACGAATACCAACACTTCTTTAATGAGTCCAAAAAAAAAAATGAAGAGAACACATTCAAACTAATTTTATTAGGCCAGTCTTACTCCAATATAAAAGTCAAACCAAGACACTATGCAAAGAGAATATTATAGGCCTTTATCCCAGATGAACATGAATGCAAAAATTCTCATCAAAATACTAGCAAACCAAATACAACAACACATGAAAATCTTTCATCATGATGAAGTAGTATTTAATACTGGGTTGTAATGATGGTTTGACATAGGCAAAACAAAAAGAAAATGTAATGTATGATGTAGCATGATAAATTATTTAAAACTACGTGATTATCTCAATAGACAAAATTTTTCACAAAATTCAACATCCTTTCACTATAAAGGAAAAACCTCTCAACAGATTTAATATAGAAAGAATGTACCTCAAAATGATAAATAAAAGTGAAATGTGGATGGCCAGCAACTAAACTTTTCAATGATGAAAAGTTGCAGTTTTTCCTCTAAGATCAGGAACAAGACAAAGGTATCCATTCTCATCACTTGCTTTCAGTATAATAGTGGAAAGTCTATTCAAAACAATTAGACAAGAGAAATAAATAAATGCAACCTAATAGGAAACAATGAAGTGAATCTCCTGTTTGCAAATGACATGATCTTATATATTGAAAACATTTAAAATACCTCCACAAGCTGTCAGGAATGATAAATGATTTCAATAAAGTTGCAAGATGCAAATTGATTTACAAAAATCAGTAGTATTATATACACTAATGAAAGGCCATCTGAACAAGAAATTATAACCATCGCATTTATAATTATAGGTACAATTAACAATAAAGATAAAATAGTATGTAACCAAGGAACTGAAAGATTTATACACATCAAATGAAGAAATACTGTCCTGGTGAAAAAGTTAAAAGAACAAATAAATGGAAAGGCATTCCCTACTCATAGACTGGAATAATCAATATTGTTTAAATGTTCATACTTCTCAAAGTGACCTATAGATTCAAAGAATTCCTTATGAAAAATCCAATAACATTTTTCACAGAAATAGACCAATTCCTAAAATTCATAAGCAACTACAAAGATCCCAATTTGCAGAAGCAATCTTCAGTTAAAAAACAAAACTAGAGTAGATCAAAATGTATTATATAGCTATTTTAATCAAAGCAACACACTAATGGCATAATGAACCAATAAAACAGGGCAGAAAGACCAGAAAAATCTTCAATAAAATGGTATTGAAGGAACTGTATATCCACATACAGAAAACATAAATTCAACTATATTTCACACCATATAAAAAGTTGAACTCAAAATGGATTCAATATTTAAATATGAGACTTGAAATATAATTTAAAATATTAGAAGAAAAATAAGAAAGTTCTGTGACATTGGTCTGGCCATTAATTTTATTTTTATGAAGAGAAAGTACATTGCAACGAAAACGAAAACATGCAAATGAGGTATATCAATCTAAAATGCTTCTACACAGCCCAGGGAACAATCAGCAGTATACAGAAGAATCATCAATAGTGAGAAAAAATATTTGCAAATGATATATCTGATAAAGAGTTAATGTCTAAATATACATGGAACTCAACTCAATAGCAAGAAAGCGAATGACCTTATTTGAAAATGAGCAAAGAATTTGAACAGACATTTCCCAAAATGCAAATGTCCCACAGAGTCATAAAAATGCTCAGTATCACGAATCAATAGTTAAATGCAAGGAATCCATTGAAATAAGGAAGAGGTGTTGCTCAAAATGTACAAAGTTTCAATTAGACAGAAGGAACAAGTTTTTGGAGGTCTATGGTCTACCATGGTGACAAAATTTAAAAATAAAATGTTACCAATTTCAAAATAGCCAAGATAGTAAATTTCAAAGGTCTTACCACAGGAAAGAAACTAGTCAGTCTGTGGATAGTTAACTACCTTGATTTAATCATTCTACATAGTATAAACAGAGTATCCTTACATAAAAGACTTGAAACCAGAAGTGCCTCAGATTTCAAATTATTTCCGACGTTGAGATACTAGCATATATTTGAGAAGATATCTTGAAATGGGTCAAAAATCCAAATATAAAATTTATTTTTGTCTCATATACCCCTTATACACACAGTCCCTTATACAGAAGGTAATTTTATACCACATTTTTAGGACACTTGCGTTTTGACTGCAACATATTATGATCAGGTATAGAATTTTCCACCGTGGTGTCATGTTGTCACTCACAAAGTGCCAGATTCTGGAGCACTTCAGATTTTGAATTTTTGGATAAGGGACTTTACATCATATGTCTATATCTATATCTATACATATCTAGATGTATATATATCTAGATCAAACATATGTCTAGATCAAACAACTCAATAGCAAGAAAATACCCTCAAATATATTGAAATTTGACACTTTATAGGGTACATTATTGCAATTCATTTTTTAAAACATTTTAGTATGATTAGTTCTGTAGATACTAATAAAATCACACTTAAAATATATATATATATATATATATATATATATATCCTAGCTTTATTTATAATCAACACAGAAAACCCATGAATAAAGAAGATACCTGTTTCTACTAAACATTAAAATGACATTCTGTTTAAAGCATTGAATGCTATGCTGTCATGGGATAGGAAGCAGATATATGTGTGTATATATATATATATATATATATGTAATTTTTTACCTTCAGGGAGCTTAAATCAGCTAGGAATAAAAAGTCTTGTATCTAATAGTTTAGAAATCCAAAGTGACATAATCTCCCTTTGGTATTAATTTTTTCTTTTATCCTTGATCAAAACTCCCAGGATAATGTGTCAATCTACTATCTTTATTCCAATAGAAGAAAAAACTTAGAATCGAACTAACACTTTTTGAAGAGGAAGAGGGAGGTTGATATATTTTATTTGGAATGAATACTTCGGCAAACCTAAACCTAGATTATTATATCTCTCTTATTATAATCTTCTTAAGAAAAAAAAAATCTAGAAACACTTTGGAACAGTAAGAATGAAGAAGAATGGAAATGAGTAAGAAAACAAAAAGCCTCCTATCCAAGTACTAACCAGGCCTGATCCTATTTAGCGTCTGAGATCAGTCTAGATTAGGTGCGTGTAGACTGGTGTTATAGTTTACGTTTCTGTAGCCCTGCCAGGTCTCATGTAATCATGGACATAGCTGAGTCTGGCATTCGTGATTAGTTTGTTGTCTGGCACTGAGATTGATGGTGAGTGCAGCACCCGCCCAGGGGTGGAGCCGACATACAGTGTAAGGGCAGGAAGAAGACGCATCTTTGCTCTCTCGCTGGTTTGCGCCTTGCTATTTGTGGCTGCCCAACCATGCCACCCTGCCTTGCAGCTAGTTGAGTATGGACTGAAACCCCCAAGAACTGCAAGAAATAAACCTTTCCTTCCCTAATTTTTGGTATCAGGTATTTTGTCTCAGCAATGAGAGAAAGGTAAATAAGACAACTTGTGTAATCACTGTGGAAATCAGTATAGAGATTCCTCAAAAAACTGCAACAAGAGGTCCCATTTGATCCAGCTATCCCACTTCTTGTTATCTTCCCAAAGTAATTAAAAGAATCATACCACAGTGATATATGTACACACACATTTATAGTAGCACAGTTTGTACCAGCTGTATTTCGGAAACAGCTCAAATGCCCATCAACTGTGAATGGATAAAGAAGATGTTGTTTTTTTATACAATGGAGTACTATTCAATCATAAAGAAAGATGAACTTGAGACCTTTCTAAGTAAATGGAAGCACCTTGATAACATACTCTTAAATGAAACAAATCGAGCACACATGTTTAAATATCACATTGTCTCTCTGGTGTGAGAAACTGAAAATGTAAATAAGAACCAAAATATATAATAGATATTGTGAAATAGGAAGAAATTGATCAAATAGGAAGGAAAACTAGAGCATGAGAAAAGAAAGAATAAAATAAAGGCAAACCTTTGCACATAAGGAGAGGAAGAGAGATTGAAGGGAGGGAATAGGAATGGGAAAAAAATACAGTTATGAATTCCCTAAGATGAATGTGATCATTCTGGGTCTCTAAATTGTACCAATAAACTTAATTTTTAAAAAAGAAACCAAAAAGTGACATTCAGTTTTGAAACCCCAAATGAGATTCTTAAGCATTAAAAGAAGGAACTAACATCTAAGATTGGTTCAAAACTTGAATACTAAAAGTTTTAAGCACAGTTTAAAGTACACTCACTATGCATAAGTGGCTGAGCCAAGGTTCTAACCAGAAAAGTGCACTTTTAAGTGTATGTAGCTCACTTTTCTCTACACTGAATGACACCGGGAATAAGAAGAAAGCAGTGTAAAGGTTTTATTTTTAAAAATCCCATTTGTTAGAAATCCAACGAATATCAATGAATCCTACCCACACTTTTTTTTTAAAAAAGAAGAAATGGGAAGACACATGAAAATTATGAAATAATTTGAAGTGGTAAAGAGAATGTGACTTAGAGAAGTTTTAAAGGAGGGAGAGAAATCTGGAAACCTGAGGTATTTTCTCAATAGATCCATAAAGAGGAAACAAAATTCTATTGCTGAATGAAGGTGGGGGAGTCGATTAACATAGATGGATAGGGAAGAAAATAATCAGTTTTATAATTTTGAAAATAAAACTTAAGGTTAAGAGTTGCACCCAAAATAAATTTTTAAAAATTATACCTCCAAGTAGCACAAATCTTAAGAATCCTAAGCTCTGAACAGTGATATTTCCCAGTTCCCGGGGCCCAGTGTGTTTGAGCCAGTATACCCAGTGTACTGCTCAGACACTTATTTCACTCAGTATTTGTGTTTTCAACCATTTAAGGCTTTTTCTCCCTACTACCGCTTTTACAGTTTAAAAAAAAAAAAAAAAGCCCAATTCGGGATGAGTTGTTTGTTCCACACTAAATTGTTTCCTTAAAATATGACATATACTTTCTTCCCCCTTTCACCTGAAGAAATAATCTTCAGGTTTTCAAGTGTTTTTATCTGTGTGATAAATCAGATACATATGAGAGTCAGCAATGGTTTATTGCCATACTTTATCTGTAAAACAGGCATATTCGTATTCATTTCAGTGACAGAAAAAGAAATGCACAAATAACTCACCTGTGATGGATACTTCTAATGTGGTATAATGCAGCCAACTGACCATAATTAATTTGCTTAGGCATTTTCAAGGCTGCAAAAAAAAAAATCAATTAAAAATGTGAGTAATTTTTCGTAATCTTATTAGCCAAGTGTGTAAATAGAGTTTAATTGCAAACATTCATCATAGAAAAAGAATTCAATGACTGTGTAAATGAGGTATTAACAGTCTTTGTTTGGTACACAAACAGAATTGAATAGGGTGATTAAAATGAGGAGAGAATTTTTTTCATTGATGTCAAATCTCGACTGGCAGTTTTTAATTATAAAAGGTGAAGTTTTATGTGTCATACAATACCATTTCCCTAAAAGTAAATCTTTCAGAATTCTTTTCCTATAACTTTAGAATGCAAACTGTTTCCAGAACTATATCACACATGGCAATTCAAAGAAGAGTCAAAGACAGCTTTTTTGATATCTACTATTCTCTCTCTCTCTCTTTCTTTCTCTCTCTCTCCCTCCCTCCCTCTCTTCCTCTCCACCTCCCATCTATTCACTCAAATAGGTTTGCAATTCTTTCTGAAATTCAAAAGTAAATTCCTTAAGAATAGAAAAAGTGCAATCATACCCCAGGATCAAGTTAATTATAATTATTTCCAGTGGCAGACAAAGTGTTGATTATGATAAACATCTTTACAGTAATGGACACTCACCTCACATGACTTTTGGTTACTCTAGAAGTATAAATGCTGTTAGAAGTGTTGTAAAATAGAAATCAGTAACAAATACTTATACATATTATTTCTTTTCTTGGGGAAAATGATTAAGAAAAGCAATGGCTTAATGCATTTATAAAACTTTTTATAAGGTGTTCAATGATCACATTCTACTTTTAGAGAACTGGCAAATCTTGGAAGCAGTCTACATGTCCATCAACAGAAGAGTGAATAAAGAACATCTGCTACCTATAAAAAATGGAACACTACTTGGCTATAAAGAAGGTTAAATATGAGGCATTTGTAGGAAAATGGCTGCAACTTGAAAACTTAAGATTGAGTGAAATAAATCAGCTGCATAAACCTAAATATCACATGATTTCTCTCTTATGCATAATCTAAAGTATAAGAGAAATATAAAAGACAGATAAAAGGAAAAAGGAAGATAAAATTTTTGCAAATGGGGAGGGACAGAGAGGTGGAGGGTGGGTTAAGGAAGGAGGGGAGAAATGAAATGTGTTGCATAAATGTACCAACTATCCACAATGAATGTGATCATTATGTGCTGAAAACATGATCTAAAAGAAATGAAATGCAAATGGGGAAAGGGGATTGAGAGAGAGAAGAGAAAGGGTTAGAAAAGGAGAATAAAAAGAATCCATGTATGTTAGGTACATGTACCTATTCCCTAAGATGAATGTAAACATTGCATACTGCAAACATGTACTAATAAAAATAAGTTAAAAATAATAATAATAACTTGAGAATGGAAATTTTCTATGTACAAATTTATTCATGACAATTTTAACTTCCTGAATCACAAAATTTGATATCATATAAATGCTTTGTGACCTAAAAGTTAATGTTAATCATTCAATGAGAGATACTGCTTTCTAGATATGAAATTTAGGAGAAATTTAAGCAGAAAACTGCTATCCACCTACATCATATCTTTTTCTTCTTTGGTTTTTTTTTTTTTTTTTTTTTTGTGGTACTGGGGAATCGAACTCACAACTTTGCGCGTGCCAGGCAGGCACTTAGGCCACCGAGCCAAACTCCTAGCCCTAGTTTTTTGAGACAGGGTCACACTATGTAGTTCAGACCAGCCTTGCACTCACGTTTTAGCCCAAGCCGGCCTCGAACTCACAACGCTTCTCCTACCTCAGCCTCCAGAGTGCTGGGATTAAAGGAATGCACCACCAGACCTGGCTCTCCATCATAACTTTTAATAAACTTGAAAATACTGATTGCACGATTTAAATATTTTCTTGCCATTTTCTTAACATTCAGTCAAGTGTTAAATAACAATAAATTGCCTAATTGTGCTTTATTATCATATGGAATAATTTATTTTAGATGAGCCAAGTTACAGCTTATATATACTATATATAACCAATATTAAATATGCTATTTCTAATAAAAGATAGTATAAAAATATTAATCATAGTAGATTTTTAAGCACATGGACTAGAAAGAGACTTGTATGAAATATTCAGTGAGTCCATTTACCTAACGTAGCTCAAGATTAAGGGCAGTAATAGCTCTGATGAATATTGTGGACAGGAAAAGGAGAAGGTAATTTTGAAAGGACAGAGATTTGGGGAAAGAAATGTCATACTTTGACAAATTCTAATCACAAAAAGGAACTATAAAAATATCCTTCAGCTAAAGCAGTTTACAAAATAAAAAATATAAAACAAAGTTTTAAGACTAAGAAGTGCTAGAAAAGAATAGAAAATTACAAATGCCACTTTTCTTTGTATGTAAAAAGCACCTTGCCTGAGAAAAGTAACAGCAAATTGAAGCCACAGCTTTACACTTGGCTTGGAACAGACAAGTAAACTCACAAACAAAATAGGCTACATAGCACTCATAACCCAGCAGAAGAACACTTTAATTCATCAAAAAATTTCTTCACTGATCCTCAGCTCTGAGAGGTATTTGTCACAAGGGTCTTTTCATGAAGTGTTGGGCAACATAGTACATCTTGTCTTTCAAAGTAGACTCATTCATCAATAAGAAGAAAGCTAAGGGTTTCAACATGAAATTGTAACTATGTGAAGACCAGATGAGCTTTTCTAGTGGTCAAATCTAACACAGGAATAAAGTTTAAAGAGTTTCAAACAGTACCAAGTTTATTGTTCTTTCTAAGTTTTTTTTTTCCTCTCATGATTATTCTTTAGTCGAGCAGTTGCCAGAAATAAAGGAGGTTTAACTCTGTCATAGGATAAATATCAAGGATTTTGATCAGAATCAGTATGAATGAAGATGAGAAGCTCATATGAAAAGTTGTTTACAAATTAATCCTAAACTACAACTCCACTGTATAATTAAAAAGCCAATCGTTTTAATATATAAGACCCACTGCATATTACTGAAGTGGAAATACAAACTTCTAATGTTTTATCTTAGTGGTACATTGATGATCTTTTGTTTACATGCATTAATGTTCATTGGGTGTAGATGTGTATTCATTTGTGTATGTTAAAGTAAGTATAGCATGATTGTAATTGGAGTAATAAAAACTTCTGAAAATAGTTTTCTTGATAACTAAAATTAGTAAAACTGTATTATTCTAGGAATTTTTTTTCTTAAAAAAGTAGATTTTAGCTGTCCTTGTAAGTAAAGAAGAGTGGTAATCTACTTCACTATAGCAACTATCTTACTGTCCGGATATATCACATAACACCCACTGTAACTCTTGAATATAAATGGAAAAATTTATTATGTAAGTGTTAACTGTAAACAATTTTCCCCAAAAAACTTTCTTTAGGGAAGAAGTATAGATTGAAAGATAGGTAAATAAATATAGATATAAATATACATGTAGATATAGATATAAACAGTGACAAATATTGCAGAAAGCAAAGAGGTGCAATGAAACCAGTACAGCATAAGGAACACTGTACATATACAACTGCTATTTATTAGAGAACAGACCGATCTGAGTGGCTAGAAGGCAAGATGAAAGAGAGGGACAGCATAGACATAGAGAAAATGTCACAGTAACCCTGTGGAAATGTCAGGGTACAGTTAGCTGGAGAAAAGGACTGAAACCTCTTCAAAGTGGTTGCAGTACACACTTAAATAACTAATCCAATGATAAATGAAACTTGCTCAAAACAATTAACAGATCACAAAAACACAATTCAGCAGCAATAGCGAAAGAAATACTAGAAACTTAACCTTTTGTATTAAGAACAGCAGCCCTTATAATACTAAGAAGGTAAATTCTAGCACAGGGTTGACATTAACAAGAAACTAGACAAGAAAACCGAAAGGATTAGGAGCATGACTAATGCTTCCCATACACTTGGATAACTGATCCAATTCTAAGAGGAACTATCCTTCTAAGTCTGAACTTCTGTACTAAGAGATCATTAAGCATACCTTTATTAATGGTTAATAGTATCATTATTTCTGTTTTCTAAAATTCCAAATTTAATTGTCCATCAGATAACATTGCATAAGCATAAAGTGTTTCAAAAATGGCAACTAAATAAATCATCAAGAAAAGAATGAGTGCCTTATTCAGGTCTTCTATGTATAAAAGTTGGCCCTCCAGTAGGGCCAGTTGCCCGAGTGGCCAGCATTGTTCTGTTCCTTGCCCAAGAGGGCTCATATGTTAACGTGAAGCCTTATTAGTCAAGAAGAGAAGAGGTAATGTTTTATAATGAATTACCACAATAGCTTCCCTTTATATCCAGCAATTTGGAAAAAGACACTCAACACTATTTTAACTCCAATTGTCTTCCTCATCTACTCTAGTTTATCTTCTGCCTTCAATATTTACAGAAAATGGTTTTACTAAAATGATCAGTATTCTTAAGCTTCTTCTCCACAGATCTCTTTGCACTCTTTGCCTGTGTGACAGCTGACACTGGTGAAGTTTCTTCCAACAAGGCTTCTGCAATGCCATTCTCTTTTTTCTTGCTTCCTCTTCATCAGTCTACTTTGCTGACTCCAGTCTTTTTCCCATAAGCATTAATGTTGTCCAAGAATTCATTCTCAGTACCCCTATCTTTCTCAGTTTAGAGCTTCTTACTGTACAACCTTATCTATCTACAATTATCCACCCCCATGTTTTCAACTCTCACATGCACATTCAGGATTCTCCTATGAGACTCTCTAGCCCAAACCTCTAAACTGTACTCCACTAACATTCACATAAATATTGCTCTGAAAAGCAAGCTGAAGGTAACCAAAGCTTCACCTAAAATTCCTTCTACATTTCTTTTCCTCAAAAATCTGATCTTCATCTGGCATGGTGGTGCACACCTGTAATCCCAGCATACAGAGGCTGAGCCAAGAGGATCTCAGCGAGTTCAAGGCCAGCCTGAGTTACATAGCAAGATTCTATCTCAGAAAAAGAAAAAAAATCTATGTGAGTAAAGGTTTTCAAAGTAGGTGTTGATGATCTTCTGTATTTCCACCGGGTCTGTAGTGATTTCACCCTATTCATTTCTTATTGCGTGGATCTGAGTTTTCCTCTTCTTGATAAGGTTGGCTAGGGGTTTATCAATTTTATTTACTCTTTCAAAGAACCAACTCTTCGATTCATTGATTCTTTGTATTGTTTTCTTAGTTTCAATTGCATTAATTTCTGCTCTAATCTTAATAATTTCCTCCCTTCTTTGGGCTTTGGACTTGACTTGCTCTTCTTTTTCTAG
>RJWM01031403.1:0-22425 GCA_004363535.1 Dasyprocta punctata | reverse complement strand
TAGGGTGCTACTTAATTTCCTCGTGTTTATGAAGTTCTTGGGGTTTTCTTTGGCATGGATTTGCAGTTTCGTTTTGTGGTTTGATAGTATGCATGGGAAAATTTCAATTCCTTTACATTTTCTTCAGTACGTTCTATGACCCAGCATAGGGTTTATTTTGGAGAATGTCCCATGTGCAGCTGAGAAGAATGTGTATTCTTTTTTTTTTTCTCGTTACCTGAGTGGGAACTCACAACCTCCTGCCTGCCTGGCGGGCGCTTACCACTGAGCTAAACACCCAGCCCTATTTGTTTCGAGGCAGGGTCGCACTATATAGTTCAGGCCGGCTTTGCACTCACGTTGTAGCCCAGGCTGGCCTCAAACTCACAACACTCCTCCTACCTCAGCCTCCGAAGTGGTGAACTTAAAGGCATGTGCCACCAGGCCCGGCTAAGAATGTGTATTCTGATTCTGTGGGGTGGGACACTCTATGGACACCTAGTGTGTCCATTTGTTCAAAAGTTTTATTGAGTTCTAATATTTCATTATTGATATTTTATCTAGTTGATCTGTCTTTGTGACAGTGGGGTATGAGGTCTCCTAGTATAGTTGTATTAGGGCTTATTTGATTTTTCATGCCTGTTAGCAATTGTTTTATATAGTTTGGTGCACTGTTTTTTGTTGCATATGTATTTATGATTCTCATCTGTTCTTCCTGAAATGTTCCCTTTATGAGGATGTAGTGATCTTCTTGATCTCTTTTGATCAGTCTTGACCTGATGTTCACTTCGTGCACAAATAGAATAGGTATCCCTTCTTTGTTCTGGGTTCCTGTTACTTGGAGTATTGTTTTCTATCCTTTGACTTTCAGTCTAGGAATGTCTTTTTTAATTAGATACCTTTATTGTTTGCAGGATACTGTTGGATCTTGCTTCTTGATCCATTCTGCCAGTCTGTGTCTTTTGACTGATGAATTGAGACCACTTATGGCTAAAACCGGTATGTATTGGCTTATCCTTGTCGTGTTATTTTCCTGTTGTTGGCGCCCCCTTCCATTTTCTCCCCTTTCTGTAATTGTTTGCCTTAGCTGAAGGATTCCTTCTGTTGGGTTTCATGGAGCTGTAGTCCTTATTTTCTCTTTTTAGAATGTCCTTCAGAACATTTTGGAGTGCTGGTTTGCTGGCCATAAATTTCCTCAGATGTTCTTTGTCATGGAAGTATCTTACTTCTCCATCAATTTTGAAAGCTATTTTTGTGGGACATGTCAATCTGGGTTGCAAGTTATTTTCCTTTAGCACTTGTAGTACTTCACTCCAAGCTTTTCTTGAGAGTTTGTGCTGAGAGGTCAGCTGTCATTCTGATGGACTTTCCTTTATAGGTGATTTGTTTCTTTTCCTTAACAGCTTTTCATATTCTATTCTTCTCTTCAATTTCTGGAATGTTGGCTATAACATTCCTGAATGTGGATTTTTTTTTTTTTTTGATCATGGCTAATTCGAGTTCTATATGCTTCACTTATTCAATTGAATGTCAATTTCTTTCTCTCTACCATGATGTCTGTGAACATGTTTTTCATGTCATTTGTGGTATCATCTTCTCATTCATTGTCTTACATTATTGTTTATCTCATTCAGCAGCTGATGGCTCATGGTCCTTTGGTAGTTTTGAGAATTCTTTGTTTTCCTGGTCGCTAGCTGCAAGCCAGTTTTCAATATCTGAGATCCTGTTCTCACACTGGCCTAATCTGCTTTGAATACTTTTAGTGGAGTTTTGTTCTCCTGGATATCTGCTTGAATCTGCTGTATGGATTTCATTTTTTTCCTATTCTGTGCTTCCATAATTTTCTTCAGCTGGTCTTTCCCTCTCTCTCTTTCTCTCTCTCTTTGTTTTTTTGTTTGTGTCTGCTGTAACATCACTAAGCATGGTGTGTAGTTTGGTTATCTCTGTAGTTATCTGAGAGACTATTTCTGATTGCATTTTTTCCAGAACCTCCTTTAATTGCTTTGTTGTTACCATTTGATGGACGCCTGGTGGGGGACTTTTGAATTGTCCCACCTCATTGCCCCCTGGTTTACCTTTGGTGAACTGGATGTCTGAGATTGCCTCTTATTTATATGTCTTCTCATTTCTTTTCTTTTTTAGTTTAATTCCTGGGGTAAGGCTTGTAAGTTACACATGGTAGATTGCTTTATTGGTGGTATTTAGGACCCTTAGGGTATGATTATTTCTCTGAGGTGTCTTCCAGGTTTAGCTGGTTTTTGGGTTTTGAGTCTGTTGGGAGATCTTACCACTTCAGTTTGTTGGAGATGAGAAGTTGTTACTCAGTTAGTCCAGTCTGTGGTTCTTTGGCACTGTGCCACAGTATTTCCTGTGACCCTTAGTTAATCTCAGTGATGGATTATCAGGGCCAACAGCACCAGCTTGTGCAATTCTCTGCATCTGCAGCTCCCCTCCACTGCGGCAGCTCTCTGCAGAGGCCTCTGGGGTTGCCAGCTGCCACAGTCACAGATACAGTGTGTCCCCAGGTTCCAGCAATTCTTCTTGTGTAGTTAGTCTGCCTGAGGGTGAAGGTGCTGCTAGCCACTTCCTTCTTTGTTTAAGGTTCGTTTTTTACTCTTTGTGGGCTTCAGTTCACAGTTCAGATTCTTCCTGGGTTCAGGGGACCCACTTCCTTCCTTCTTGTTTGCCTCAGGATGCTGTATTCCAGTGTCTGGATGTTGACTCTCAGAGAGGCTGTTTCCTCTGCTGCTTGCTCCTCTGCTGTCTTGCTGGAAGCGTCCTACTTTTTTGTTTTGAAAAAGAAATATTTTAGTTATCAAAGTTCTCAGACTTGAAATGTAGTTTATATCATGAAATGATTCTTAACACTTTATGTCCCTTGAATATTATTAAATTGATTCTTTTCAAATTGTAAGACTAAATAAATGTTGTAATTTCATAATTCAGAAAGCAGGTTTTCTTCATTAGCTTTTTAGATTTTTTTCTTTAACCATATTGTGGTTAAATTATATGAAAAACTTCCAGGTAATATGTATAGTTCTAATTATAAAGATATCTGAAGTTTGTACAGGAAGTTTATACAAAATGTAAAAATTCTTAGTGTACAGTAGTATGTCTAGGCTGCTGTTTCTTGATGTTTTGCTGCTTTTAGTTTTTATTCTTTTAATGATCCAGATTTTGAAGTGACGTTTGTTGGAAAGTTTACAAGTAAATGTTTAGTTTTCATTTGGAGATTTTGAGTCTACTGTTGAGTAATGAAGTTTTCTCATTTAAAAAAAATTGTTTTCATGAATTCTTTGCATATGTGTGCCCTCCTCCTCTGCTTTTATCCCTTTTTACATCTGTCAGGAAGTATTAGAGGACTGGGGATCATTATCTTAGAATTAAAGTGAAAGTAGACTAAGGAAACATTGTGTGAAGGGAGGCATGTTGGTAGTTACGTCCCCTTTAGATAGCTACCTTTTGGGAATTGACTTGCATGTTAAGAAAAATACAGTGTGTATAATTTTCATCGGGTTTTTCCTGAGAAAAATTAAATTGATATTATATTTGTTAAGTATATGGGTAAGATTTGCTCATTTTTCTACATACTGAAAACCACAAAATTTATATTGCTTAGTTTTGTTATTCTTTTGTGAAAGACTAGCAGCTTAGGAAGTGTCTATTAAAATAATTCTTAATGTCTTATTGTTAAGTGGAACAAAGTTTGACCTTTTTGTATTTCCTTTTATAGCATTATCAGCATATCAGAGATACTACAGTTTAGAGACTGACTACTGGAAGGTCAGTACAAATTTGAGTTCCTGTTTTGTTTTCCTTTTTTGGGTATAAACTATGTGTAATGTATGCTTTTATTATTGACAAATTGCTAATTGTAAGGATGGGACATGGAAAAGAGAAAAGATAGAATTTTGTGTGTGTGGACAGTTTGTATGAGGGTTGCTTGCTTGTTTATTTGTTTGTTTTATTTTGTTTTTTTGAGACAGAGTCCTACTATGTAGTGCAGGCTAACCTTGAACACACTGTGTAGCCCATACTGGCTCTGAACTCGAAGCAGTCCTCTTGTCAAACCTTCCTGGGATTACAGTCATATGCTGCCACACTGGTCCAGTTGTTTTATGCTTTTTTCTTTCTTTCCTTTTTTTCCTGGCACGAGGGATTGAACTCAACACTTTGTGCTGCCAGGCAGGCGCTTAAGCCACTAAGCCAACTCCTGGCCCTAGTGTTTTTGAGGCAAAGTTGCACTAGTGTAGCCCAAGCCGGCCTGGAATTCACAAGGCTCCACCTACTTCAGCCTCTGGAGCGCTGAGTTAAAGGCGTGCGCCACCACTCCCTGTGGTTTTTTTATTCTTTTTTTTTTTTTTTTTTTTAATGCGGCACTGAGAATTGAACTTACAGCCTAACGCCTGCCAGACAGGCGCTTAAGCCACTGAGCCAAACTCCCAACCCTAATTTTTTTGAGGCAGGGTCGCACTATATAGCTCAGGCCGGCCTTGTGCTAGCCTTGTATCCCATGCTGGCCTCAACTCACAACGCTCCACCTACCTCAGCCTCCCAAGTGCTGGGATTAAAGGTGTGAGCCACCATGCTCGGCTATGGTTTTTTTATTCTTAATTAGTAATTTTCTTGTGTTTTAAAGGAGAACCTACGTGTGATATTTTAAAATCAAGCTACTTAAGCAAAAAGCAAAACCAAACAAACAAAAACTCCAACTAACCACATAAAGATAATAGGTTACATCTCAAGATTGTGCATCATTAATGAACCAGACCCTAAGCAAGCATTAATTTAATTTACTTTCTGTATATTTCCCTATTTTGGAATGCATGTTTGAAATTATATATATTGTGTTTTGACTGAGCTTTTTTCCAGAGGGTGGAATGTTCATGCAGGTTCAACATATGAATATTTTCATTACTTTTTAAAACAAGATGATTTCCAGTGTGTAGGCATTTGTACATTTCAACAATTTAGTTAAATGTTTGTATTTTCTGTCATCTACTGATGGAGTCTTGCTGCTTCGGTTTATCTAAGGCTTATTATGAATAAAGCTGCAACAGTGTAATTACAGTGCATTTGTTTTCTATTCCTGGGGAATGGAGTTTCTTGCTAAGATAGTAACTTTTAAGTTTTTTAGGAAAGGCCAGATTCTTTTCAAAGTAGCTGCACAACTTTACATTTGTTTGCAGCGTATGAAGACTTTAATTGTTTTCTGGCACCATTTCCATAGGCTGGTTTTTAATACACTATCCACGGATTTGACAGTGTGTCTTTACACTTGAATAGCACCACAGTCTTATGGAAATTAAGCCTTCTGTTTGCCAGGTTTTTAGAGGCTGCGGTTGATGTATTGTGTCTCCTTGACATTTCTAAACTGTTGGTTTTTATTTGGGTCTGGAACAAAGAAAGGTTATTTTTTGGTGTTTAGTTATTGAATTTCCAGTATTCAAATTATTTTTGTGTTTAATGTCCCTCTACCTCTGATCAAAGCCTTGACAGGAGTGTTTTACTTTTTGCTGCACTCTTCTGGAGTGTTACCTCTTAAAAGAATAGTTGATTTACTCCTCATTGGAGTTAGAGTACCTGTTGATTGAGAGATAGAACCGAGGAAAGGTTGAATTCTGAACTGCCCCCTTTTTTGAATGCAGGGACTGTTTGAAGGTGAGAGGATAGCTGAGAGGAAGTTTTGTTCACATGCCAGAGATTGTAGCTTTAGAACCATTTTGACATTTTAATTGGATGTATTTAAAAAAATAATATTCATTATGCTTTCTGCATGTGGGTCCATGAATGGAGTTCCTGCACGTTGCCATATTGAAATGAAATGTCATTTAAAAGTTTCATTTAGTCTTTTTATATTATATTTATGGATAATCATGCTTTGCTATAACATGTGGTGTATTTTGGGGGACTGTTCCATTGTGCAATTGAAAAGAATTTGTATTGTATAATTATGCTGTTCTACTTTTGTTCCACTTTTGTTCTTTTTGTCTTTTTGAGACAGGGTCTCACTATGCAGTTCAGGCTGGCTTTGAGTTTACTTTGTACTCCAAACTGGTCTTGAATTTGCAAAGATCCTCTTGCCTCAGCCTCCTGGATGCTGGGATTACAAATGTGCACCACCACAGCTGGCATTTTTTTTTTTCCCTCCTTGTGTTTTTGGGACAGGGTCTTGCTGTGTAACTGAGGCTGGCCTCAAACTTTCAACAATCTTCCTGTTTTAGCTTCCCAAGTTATGGTACTACAGGCATGTGCCATCATGCTTGGCTTGTAGACTTGAGTCTGATTATTAGCTGGTCTAATGTTTTGTATCTTTTCTTACTTTCTTTTTTGTTATATCAGTTGTGGAGAGAGTGTTGATAAAATGACCAAATGTAGTTATGTATTCATCTATACCATTCTTTAGTTTTGTTACAGTTTTTCTTTTATTTTGTAGCTTTAATTGTATGTATTAAATATTGTTTTGCCAATTAATTGAACTACCATTAATGGTTATTTTTCATTTCTTTAAAATTAAGTCAACTTACTTCCTTCTCCTTTCCTCTTCTCTCCTTTCTCTTTCTCCCTTCCTCTCTTCTCCCTCCTTTCTCTCTCTATCTCTTTCTTTTTTTGGTACCAGGGATTGAACTCACAACCTCGTGACTGCCAGGCAGGTGCTTACACCATTGAGCTAAATCCCTGGCCCTAGTTTTTGGGACAGGGTCTCACTACGCAGTTCAGGCTGACCTTGAACTCACTTTGTAGCCCAGGCTGGTCTTGAACTCCTCCCTTCCTCCCTTCCTCCCTTCCTCCCTTCCTCCCTTCCTGCCTTCCTGCCTTCCTCCCTTCCTCCCTTCCTCCCTTCCTTCCTTCCTTTCTCTTTTCTTTCTGATACTGTCACATTGTGTAGTTTTGTCTGACATCAAACTCATAGCAATCCTCCTCCCTCAGTGCTGGAATTACAGGCATGTGCCACTATACCTGGCAAATCAGCCTTTTCTGATTCTGTTTTCCAGTGCTTAATGTTTATTTTCTGTAGCTGTTTTTGTTCTTTTAATAAGATGTTTTTCTTGTTTTCAATATGTTAGTAGTTATTTCCCTTATAAATGATCTATTCTTGTTTCCGGGCATGATTGGAATATTTAGGCCTTTGCATTTAATATTATGTTTGGCAGAGTATGAGAGTTTTGAGACCTTATTTCACGTAATGTTTGGGCCTATCCTTTTGCTTTTTCTTTGCTATCTTTGGCCTAATTCCTAAGGCTTTTGCTGTTTCATTTTTATCTTTTGTATTAACTGCTGAGTCTGGTTTGTTTCATTTGACTGTGTTATGTAGATGATGAAGCTTTTCAGCTTTGACACTGTAATAACATATGGAGCAGAAAATACTTGTGAATGTGTTTCCTATATGGGATGTTTAGCAGTATTCCTGACCTCAACCATTTATAGATACTGTAGCACTACTCAACCAGTAGTTGTGCCAATTAAAAATGTTCTTGACAATTTGTAATATCACTAGGTAGTAAAATCATCTGTAGTTGAGACTCCTTAAGTATGCATACTTAAATAATTATTCTAAGCTTCAAAAAGTGTGCGACTTTCCTGAATGTCAAGTTTATTTATTATTTTATTTTTTTTTGGAGATAGGGTCTCACTATGTAGTGCAGACTGGCCTTGAACTCAGTTAAGTATCCCATGGTGGCCTCAGATTTGGGCAGTCCTCTTGCCTCCACCTCACTGAGCACTGGGATCAAAGTCATGTGGTACCATGCCTGGCATACATAGTAACTCTTCCCCCCCAACTTTAATTAATTAATTAAATACTTTTATTCAAATCCATGTTATTTCAAACAAGAAGCAGAAGCAGAAACAGAAGCAGAAGCGGAAAAAAGCTAAAACAAAATTTGAATACATGTCAGTCAGGGGCAACAATGGCACAGACATTGTGCATTGTCATTCCTAAATCATTCATGCAGAGTACAAGACATCTGCTTACAGTTCAAATAGCACTAGCACAAATCTTTCTCTTCATTGAACTTAGAGAAATCAGTGGTATAACTATTTTTTTTTTCAAACCCAATTTTCTCAAGGATAAAAAGAAAAAAAGAAAAAGAAGAAAAAAACAACAACAATAAAATTTCAGTACATATCAATCAGGGGCAACAATGGTACATGCATTGTGCATTGTCATCTCCAAATCATTCACAAGACATCTGCATTCAGTTGTCAGAACGATACTAGCACAACTGTTTCTCTTTAGTGATCTCAGAGAAATCAGTAATATAACTATCTTAACTATTTTTTATATACATGTACATACACATATACATATGTTGTTACTTGAAGCTTCTCACAATAGGGAGACAATATGATGTTCACATATGTGTCTTATTTATTTCACTGATGAGTATGTTCTCAAGTTGCATCCATTTACCTATAAAAGTCTCCAGTTTATCCTTCCTTAAAATTGAGTATTACTCCATTGTATAAAAATACCACATCTTTTTTATCCATTCCTCAGTATATGGGCATTTAGGTTGTTTCCAAAATCTGGTTATTACAAATTGTGCTTCAGTAAACATGGGTGTACATATATTGTTGGGGTACCATATTATTAATGCTTCTAGAAAGGTATACAGAAGGGGAAGAGCTCTGTCAATTGGGACCACCAGTCCTACTTTTTTAAAGAATCTCTACACTGATTTCTGCAGTGATTGCACCAGTGTACCCTCTCACCAACAGTGGAGAACAGTTCCGGTTTCCCCATAGCCCCTCTAGCATTTGTTATTGCTTGATTTCTTGGTAACAGACATTCTTTCTGAGGTGAGGTGAAATCCCAGTGTTTTAATTTTCATTTGTCAAATGACCAGTGATGTTGAACATTTTTTCATATACTTATTGTCTGGTTGTATTTCTTCATCTGTGAAGTATGTGCTCATCTCTGAATAGGGTCTTTAAATTTGGGAGGTCTCATTTTTTTGAGTTGTTTTTATGTTCTCCATAGTTATCCTTTGTCTGAGGAACATCTGGTAAACTCTTTTTCCCACATTGTGTGTTGTCTCTTCACTGTGTGGGTTGCTGTGCAAAATTTTTTAGTAAAATGAGATCTTAGTTGTTGATTCTTTGCAATAGTTCCTGTGCAATTGGGATTTTGTTCACAAAAGGCAATACCCCAATGTCTTCAAGAGTTTTGCCTATTCTGTCTTCCAGCGGATTTAGTATTTCTGTTTTAGTATTTAGATCTTTGATCCCTTTCAACTTCAGTTTAGTGCATATTGAAAGATACAGGTCCAGTTTTAATTTTTGGCATGTGCAGAGCCAGTTTTTCCAGCACCCACTGTTGAAGAGTTCATCTTTCTTCAATGAATGTGTTTGACACATTTGTCAAAGATAGGATTACTTGGTATGTTCTGGAAGTTGTTTCTACATTTTCAAGTCTGTTCCACTGATTTATTTTTTATTTTTTTGCCAGCACCATGCTGTTTTTGTCACAGTACCTTTTTACTGTGGTTTCAGGTCAGGGATTGTGGTGTTCCCTTTTTGCCTTTGTTGTCCAGAATTATATTTGCTATTCTATGTTTCTTCTGGTTCCAAATAAATTTTAGAATTTTTTAACTCACTGAGAGAGAAATTAGGAAAATAGCACCTTCCACAAATAGAGTTGTAAAAAATGAAATACCTAGGAATCAGTCTAAGGAAGGAAGTAAAAGACCCCTGTGTTCAACTACAGTACTATGAAAAAGGAGATTGAGGAGGATATGAGAAAATGGAAAGAAATTCCTTGCTCTTGGGGTGGGAAGAACCAATATAGTTGAAAATGTCCATACTGCCAAAACTGTTACAGAGATTTAATACAGTTCTGATGAAAATTCCAGTACCATATCTTATAGGACTAGAGGATACATTGTAACTTTTAAACATGGGATTTCATTCACTCATTATGTATTAGGTTTGTTGGTTTTTGGCAATTCGAAGTGCAAAAAATAATTTCTGTAAGATTATATGTTTTAAGTTGGGTTTGGTGGTTTACTCTTTAATCCCAGCATTTGGAAGGTGAGGCAGGAAGTTTCCCTTCAAGTCCAGCCTGAACTACATAGTGAGACTGTCTCAAAAACAGAACAGAACAGAACAGAACAGAACACAGCACAACACAACACAACACAACACAACACAACACAACACAACACAACACAATCATTTCATTTGTTAAATATTATTAGTATGCTTTCTGTTACTCTAATAAGTAGCTAAGATGATCATCATAGTTTTCGTATCCAGGCCATGATTGATAGGCCCTTTTGTAAGTTTCTACCATCTGCTAGCAGTACCATGGTCGACCCTTTAGTACATAAATCCTGGCATGCTTTCCAGATGGCAAAGACCAGGAAATAGCTAGATTGCTTTGGTGAAAACATGCTGTTAGATGAATGTAGATATCTACCAGGTATCTTACCCAAGGGCCTGCCTCCTCCTTGGTTCCTTAATGATGATGATTTGGGATAATTCCGTTTGTGGGTAAGGTGTGGTCCACAAGGTGAGGGAGCAGTAGATCAGATCACTGGTAGTTGGACTGCTACCAGGGTAGGGCCCTGGTTTCTTTTTTTTTTTTTAATTTAAAAGAAAATAGGTACAGAAGATAGAAACAAAAAGCAGGAAAGACAAACAACAACAAGGACAGATCTGATACAATTACATTGTAGCTTTACACTCTGAGGTGGTTGAAGTTTGACAGTAGTTACAATATTACATATTGTTACCTTCATAGGGGTTGATTATATTGACAGACATAGACGCGCAAGGTTCATCAATTCAGGAATATTAATTTTTCTTTTTCAATAGCTAATGTACTTAGTAATACAATTTTTTTAGCTGTCTTATTCATGCATATTTATAAATTTATGTCTTTTTCTTTTTCCCTTCCTTTCTTCCTTTCCCCTTAGAGTACCTCTTGTTATCATTGAAATAACTACCCATAATATCAGGTCTAATATAATCAAGCTAAATAGTTCAGAGTAAAACCAATAAAGGATAAAAGAATGGTCATACTTAAGAGAAACACAAAAACTAAAGGATTCAACTAGCACAACAACATATCCTATACTGTAAAATTATAGGTTTAGGAATTTAGATGGTTGGAATTTTACAGTGGTTGCAACATTGTATATTATTACCATTAAGGGGGCTGTTCAGATGGACAGATAAAGACATGTAGGATTGATCTGATTATATGAATATCAACTGTTCTCTCTCACCAGTTAATGCATTTAGTAGTATAGACTTTTAAACTTTCTTATGAATACCCTCATATAAAACTATGTCTTTTTTCCATAGCTTCCTTCCTCGGCTCCCCTTGTAATACCTCTTATTGTCTTCAAACTAAATGCCCTTACCGATTGGCCAAATATAGTCGAACAAAATAGTTTTGAATAAAACCAATAACAAATAAGGTAATGGAGGCAATACACAGTAATGCAACGTTGATTTCTATAATGCCTCATATCATCTGTTGTAACACAAACACACTAAGATAGGTTAAAATCCCTCAGAACAGAGCAGCGAAAGTAATACCTGGTTTTGAAGCTAGGTGATCACATATCATTGAAGGCTACCCTTATAAATTTTGTTATCTTTAAGATAGCTGTCTTTGTCATCATGTATGAAAAAATTAGGCCGGTCGAGGTAGAATAGGATTAAACTAAACAGCTCATTGAAAACAATACTGGACTTAACTCCCATTGATGGATTATTCATTTGTTTGACCTGCTCGGTGGTATCTCTCTGTCGCTGTTTCTGGAACAGTGGACTTTATCTCTCTCTAGAATGTCCTTCAGTATTCTTTGTAGGGTTGACTTGGTTGTCATAAATTCTTTTAGTTGTTCTTTGTCGTGGAAGTATCTTGTTTCTTCGTTGATTTTAAAAGATAATTTTGCAGGGTACATCAGTCTGGGTTGAAGTTATTTTCCTTCAGGGCTTGAAATATTTCACTCCAACCTCTTCTTGACCTGATGATTTGTGTTGAGAAGTCTGTCGTGATTCTGATGGGCCTTCCTTTGTAGGTAATCTGTCCCTTTTCTCTAATAGCTTTTAGTATTTTGTGTTTGTGTTGAATTTCTGGAATCTTGATTATTATATGTCTGGGTGTAGGCCTATTATGGTCAAGTTTAGCTGGAGTTCTATATGCTTCAGTTATCTGAAAGTCTCTTCCTGTTCCCATGCTTGGAAAATTTTCTGTAATTATTTCTGTAAATAGGCTTTTAATTTGATTTGTATTGACCCCTGCTTTTTCACTCACACCTTTTGTTCGTAAATTATATTTCCTTGGGTTGTCTTGCAGCCATTGTACTGCCACTTCCAGATTTCTTATAATTTTTAATAAGTCTTGTCTCTCTCTCTCCCACGCTGCGATTTTCTCTTCGAGATATGAAAGACTATCTTTAGTCTCCTTCAGGTGGTTCTGCCAACTTTTATTGAAGTCTTTGAGTTCCTGGTAATCTCTCTGAATCTGATTGATATGTTCTAAGTCTTTGTTCATTCTCAGTCTCCTTTGATTTTCCATCCTCCACCTTTCCGGCTGTGTCTCCTTTAGAGGCGCTTAGGGATTGCCCTATTATGTATTTCATTTCAATTCTCAGTTGGGCTAACAGTGCCGCTTTAATTTCTTTTATAGCTTCATGGAGTTGTCTCCCCACTTCAGTTGTCATCTCCTCTGAGAGTTTAATTTTTGGACTCCCAACCTTGTCTGCCTTTACGTCAGTCGGGTTTGTGCTGCTTGTATCGGAGTCCGGAGAGCGCCCTCTACCTTTCCGTCTTGGCATTTTCCTGGGCTCTGCTGTGTTTCCCCAGCCTGCCTCTACCCTGTGGATGTCTGGTGAAGTGCGTGAGGATAGGGCCGTCCGCCTAACTTCCTCTGTCACCCCCAGGGCACCGTGCAGATTCCTCCAGGACCCTCCAGGGCCCGGTGTGGGCAAATAACCGTGCCTAATTAGGTGCGTTTCTGGTCTCAAGATGGATGCCTGGTCCTCGCTCTCTCTCGGGAGTGGGGGGTGGGGGGCTGGGGCCCGCCGAGTTTACTCACTTGCCAGCTCACGACCACCTCTTTCCATGATTGATCGCTGACTCAGCTGACTCTGCTGTCTCCGCCTTAGCCGCAGAAGTTCAATTGCGCATCGTGCGCACTTCAATCGCACCTTCCCAGTTTGAGTCTGCTGCTAATTGGATTCAGCTCTGGTCAGAGGCGCCGCCACCTTTGTTTGTTTACTTCTTTTTTTACTCTTTCCGTGGGCTACAGTTCTCGTCCTAGACTCCTCTTAGGTCCAGAGGACCCATCTCCCTCCCCTTTCCTTCTTTCTGTTATTATCTTTTTGTATTCCAGCATTTGGATGGTATATTCCAGGGAGTCTCCCTATGGCGGTGTTATCAGGTCGGCCATTTTGCAGAAAGTCCCGGGCCCTGGTTCCTTACACGTGTTTGTCAGTCTTGTGCTACAGTTAGATTTTGCAATCTCTTGTACATCCCAAAGGGACTGTGGGAATGATTGTCCAGTATTGTTATTGTGTGAGTGTACGATGGGGGGCAACATGTTTTACCTTCTGATTTCCTATTTCATTTTCTGCTTAGAATTTGTTATGGCATGCTTAGACTCATTAGCTGATGACTTTCACTGTTGTTGATATCTTTTTAAGAAACATATCTTTGTAACTGTTGTAGATTCACAGAATTGTTTCACACCTACCACACTATGTTTATATGTAATTTACAACCAGTATTTCCTAATAGATAACATTTGACACAGTTTCAAATATTAATGATCCAAAAAAAGATGAGGTAGTTTTATGTAATGGAGTACTATCCAGCTTTGAAGCAGGGTAAACATGAGGGTTTTATAGGTAAATGGATGCAACTAGAGACTATACTCATAAGTGCAATAAGTCAAACTTGCTTGTGTAAGCATTGTCTTGTCTCGCTAGTGTACCAAACTAAAGAAATAAATAAAATACTAAATCTGCAATAGATATTGAGAAAGGGAAAGAAACTACTCAAAAGGAAGGAACAACTGGGATGGGGAAAAGAGAAATGAAGGAAGAGAAAACAAAAAAATGCATACATACAGGTTTGCTAACATAATTATGCTACTAATTTCTTTTAGTTCATTTCAAGGGTTAGTTTATGTTTACATTGATTGTGCATGCCTGTGTTTTGTAATCTGAGCAACTGCTTTGAAGACAACAATATGCAGTGTATTAACCATTGTTGCTTTCTTACTCTGTTTTGAAACTGTATCTTTTTTGTTTTTTCTTTAAAATAATAAAAAATTAATGATCCAATATTGATGAATTACTTTTAAGTATAATTTGTATTTTAGTTAGTTTTCTTGAATTTTCACCTAATGTTTTTCTTAATATTAAGAATATCATATTATTTTTCATACATACCTGTGCTTTTCAAGACATATTCAACTTTCTATAGTTTTTTTTTTTTTTTTTTTTTTTTTTTTTTTTTTTTTTTTTTTTTTTTTTTTTTTTTTTTTTTTTTGCGGCACTGGGGATTGAACTCAGAACCTCGCGCCTGCCAGGGCAGGCGCTTAAGGCACTGAGCCAAACTCCCAGCCCTAGTTTTTTGAAGCAGGGTCGCACTATGTAGCTCAGGCCGGCCTTGTGCTCGCTTTGTAGCTCAAGCCGGCCTCGAACTCATAACACTCGCCTACCTCAGCCTCCCGAGTGCTGGGATTAAAGGCGTGCGCCACCACGCCCGGCAACTTTCTATAGTTTTGAATTATTTATGACAATGTGGAGAAATTATCATTGGCATTTTGTAAAATATGTCATCATTTGCACTTACCTGTTTTTGTTTTATAGAGGTTGGGAAGTAAATCTGGAGGTAATTTTTAATAATCATATCAAAATCAGGGATAGTGCTGTGTACCTGTAATCTCAGCACTCAGAAGGCTGAGGAAGAGGATTGCCTTGAGTTTCCAGGTCAGCCTGGGTTACGTAGTGAGTTCCATGTCAGCCCATACTAAAGAGCAAGACCTTATCTCAACCCCCCTGCAACCTTCCTCCCCAAAATACCTATCACGGGTACCTAATTTATTTTTACTGATCTTCTGATGTTTTCTGTTAACTTCAGTCCTCTTCAAGAATCATAAATACAGGTGTGTTAAGATTAGTGAGTCTTATTTTTGTTTTTAACATGTCTGTAGCTGTATTCTAGTATTTGTTTCTTTTTGTTGCGGATGTATGTTACATTTGAAAACAGTATTGAATAATGTATTTCTGACCTTATTTTTCTAGCACCTCTGTATCATTCTCCTTCTATATTTGTAGGTGTCTGCTCACGTATCTTTTCAGTCATATTTCATTTTTCTATCAAAGTAAACATTTTTTGTTGTTCAAAAGAATTGAATGAGTTTTATATATCAATCAGCTGAATACTTTGTTGCACATTTAATACTCATTGCTTTTTTGCAGGGGGCGGATCTTGACAAGGGTGAGACTTTAAAGTAGCTGTTTCTATTCTACAGTTTGTAAACTGTGGTGCTTCTGGTATATAACTAGTTACTATCTAGAGAGTTGCCTGTCATTCTGTAAGCTATCTGGAGCTTGGGTTGGATATATAGATTTTTCTATGTGTGATGTGAAGTTGGCAAAGAAAATAAGGGACTAATGTGAAAATGTATTATTGCTGTAGATTTGAGTGGTATTTGTCTTGTTGGTATGATGGAAATTGACTTAGGGAAAATAGGACATAATCATAAAATGAGCCATAATCATAAAATAATGACATAGATTGTTGAATATTTTCTGAAGATTTTAAAATAGAAATTTGAGTTTTTGAAAGCATGTTGATAGAGGCATAGATTTGTGGGGGAGGGTAATGATAGGGACGGGCTAAGATTTGGGAATTAGTTGGTAGCTTACTGAAATAATATATAGAGAAAAAAGATGAGGGTTTAAATTACTTACAAAAAAAGCAGTGCTAATGGATAAACATGGTAGGTTTAGAAAATGTTAAGGTGATGCATTATTCTTAAAGCAGATGATTTTTGCCACCTTCTTTCTTGACCTTTTCCCTGCCTTTAATTCTGTCAGCTATAATCAGAATGAAGAGGCAAAAAGAGAAGGGAGACAGAGAGAAAGCCAAAGCTTTTCTAGAAAACTAGTCATAGAATTAGCTTTTCTCAGTAACAAAACTGAATTACATATTAAATATTATTATTATTATTTTAGTCTTATCATTCTACACTAAATTATTTTTTATTTTAAGTATGAAAAATAAAAACTGATACAGAGTTTCAAGACAATAATAGGTTAACACTGGTTAATATATTGCATACTGTTACCTTCAAAGTAATTGTTCAGATTACAAGATATAGGCATGAAAAAAGTGATTAAACAATTGGACACTGAAAGTACAAACTTCTTTTTGATGAACTAACAGAGATTAGCGGTATAAGTATCTATGTTGTATACACACACACACACACATATATGCATGCGTATATCTTCTGGGAGTTTGACAGGAGAAACTGAATCAGCAAATTGTAAAGGTGCTGTAATGATTAGCCAGGTGGCAGTTACTTTTCAAAAGTAAAGAGGAAGGAAAACACTGTTTTACTCCTTCTCGCAGTAGTGCTCTAATACAGTATTGAACTTTAGAAATGTAATGCAGACAGTGTATATAATCTTTCATTTTCTACTTGAAAATTTTAAATATGTAGCAAGAATCATGTGAAAATAATTTGAAAAATAATTTAATAATCACATCTAAAATATGTGTATGTGAAAATATAGTTAATACAAAAAACTAAGATGTAATTTTATACTAAATCTATGAAATCCACCACATATTTTTTATTATTGTTTGAGAAAGTCACATTTCACATGCTTTGCATCCATGATGTATGAATTCTTAATGTTACTAAAACCAGTTCTTTTTTAATATAAAATATACACTAATACATGTTTATAGTATAGGGGAGAGTTGGTGCATGTACATCACACATATTGATTCCCCTTTCCACTGTCATTCCTCCACTATCTTGGTCTGCTTCAGCTTTTGTAAAATATTTATCCCCCATTTTTATTATTTATTTTTAATTTAGTTTCTGTGTCAATTTAACGTAATGTAATTTAATTTAATTTAATTTAAATTATGTGTTTGTTTGTTTTTGAGATATGGTCTTGTTATCCATTTCAGGCTGGGCTTGAATTCACTGTGTAGACTAGGCTGGTCCTGACCTCCAGTGATTCCTAAGTGCCTCCCATGTGTTAAGATTACAGGCATGTACCACCATGCTCAGCTGATTTAATGTAATGGTTTTAAGACGCATTACATGACTTGTTTATTTTTTCTGAAAAAGTGTAGTACTCCATTGTGTATAAATACCTGTTTCTCATCATCCATTTATCTGCTGATGCATGTAGAGGCTGCTTCAAAGATTTAGTTACTGTCAGTTGTGCTTCTATAAACTTGAGTATGCGTGTAACATATCTCTAACTTTTTCAGGTATCATTTCCCAAGAAGGAAAATAGTTGAATCAAATGGAATTTCTATTTTTCATTTTCTCAGGCATTCTGTGTTAATTTCCATACTGATTATACTAGTTTACATTGCTACCAAGGGTATAGAAAGTTTATCTTTTGCCTCACAGCTTGGCCAGTATTTGTTACAATTTAAACTTTTTTTTGTTTTTTTGGTGGCACTGAGGATCGAACTCACAACCTCATGCCTGCCAGGCAGGCACTTAAACCACTGAGCCAAACTCCCGGCCCTAGTTTTTTGAGTGGGTCCCACTATGTAGCTCAGACTAGCCTTGCCCTCGAGTTGTAGCCCAAGCCGGCGTAGAACTCACAATGCTCCTCCTACCTCAGCCTTCTGAGTGCTGGGATTAAAGGCATGTGCCACCACGCCTATTTTAACAATTTGATTTCTTGATGACAGCCTTTCTTTCGGGAGTAAGATGGAATCTCAATGTAATTTGCGTTTCTCTAATGGCCAGTGATATTGTATGTTTTTTCATACATTTATTGGTCATTTATACCTCTTCTTCTGAGAAATACATATTTCCTCCCCTTCCCTCCCCTGCCCTCTCTTTCTTTCCTTTGCCCGCTTCTCCCCTTCCCTCCATCTCTCTCCCTCTCTCCCTCCCTTGTTTTTTTTTTTTTTTTTTTTTTTTGAGACATTGTTTCACTATGCAAGCTGGCCTTGAACTCACTCTGTGTAGGCCAGGCAGGTAAATCCTGTTGCCTCAGCTTTGTGAATGCTGGAACTGTTGGTGTGTGCCAGCACATCCAGCTCAGTACTTTTTCTTAATGCTATTGTGAATTGTTGCTATTATTTTTCTGATTTCTTTCTCAGTGAGTTCATTATTGATGGATAGATGTTATTGGTTTTTGTGGGTTGATTTTGTATCCTGCTACATGGCTAAATTTGGTTATTTTAGGGTTCTTTTTGTGTAATTTTTTGGGTCCTCTCTGAAAAGAATCATTTCATCTGCAAATAGTGATACTTTGAGATTTTCCTTTCTTGTACATGTCTTTTTTATTTCTTTTTCTTGCCTAACTGCGCTGGCTAATGTTTTGAGTATTGTAATGCACAGACTTTGAGAGATGTTGAGAGTGGATGTCCTTTTCTTATTCCTGAGTTTAGGTGGAAAGCTTTCAGCTTTGTTATCATTAGCTTTTATGAGATTGTGCTAGGTTCTTTTTATATCTATTTTTTCAAGTTTTTTTTCTGTCATAAATGGGTATTGAGTTTTGTTAGTAGTTCCTTCTATTTATGTTGTGTATTGTATTTGCTGATTTGAATATGTTGAACATACATCCCTAGAATGCAGCTTACTTAGATGTGATGTTGATCTTTTTTTGATTTGTTGCATTCTATTTGCCAGTTTCTGATTAATCATTTTTGTATTTCTATTCATTTGAGAGATTGGTCTGTAGTTTTCTTTATTAGTTTGGTCCTTCTGTGGTCTTGAAATCATGGTGTAATGTGTCTGCACCCATAACCACAGCCAATCTCATCTACTCAGGGAAATGTTAACTTCCAGGAATTAGTTTGGAAGTACTCTTTACCCTTTCAGTATCATTGCAGAATTGCTCTTTTTTCCTTCTTGTCTTGAGAATTCAGATTCTGAGGTTTTCTTAGTTGATTTTTATTAGTGTTTCAGTTACATTTCCTGTTATTGGAATGGTCAGAGTAATTTATGTATAAGAATTTGTCATTTCTTAAAGATTCTCTAATTTGTTGGAGTAGAGTTTTTGCATAAGTTACTAATGATTTTCTGGATATTGGCATTATTTTGTCTTTTTTATTTCTAACTGCATGGTTGTTTGTCCTTTTTCTCTTTTGATAAGTTCTGCTAAAGGGTTTTTAAGTTTTGTTTTTTTTTTAAAGAAACTTTCTTTCACTGGTTGTTTGTATTCATTTTTTCCCCTCTTCTCTCAATTTTGTTAATTTCTGCTACAATACTTTTGGTTTCTCATCTGGTAGTAGATTCGGGTTTGGACTGTGCTTGGTTTTCTAGGAGCTGGAGGTCCCTCATTAAGAATTTGAGTTTGCTATTTTTGTAATGTGAGCATTCACAGAAATAATCCTTCCTTTTGGGACTTACTTCATTATGTTCTATATGCTATAGTTTATTGTACTTGGATTATTGTTTGATTTTTGGATTTTTTTTTTTTTTTTGGCGGCACTGGGGATTGAACTCACAACCTCGCACATGTCAGACAGGCGCTTAAGTCACTGAGCCAAACTCCCGGCCCTGGTTTTTTTTGAGGCAGGGTCGCACTGTGTAGCTCAGGCAGGCCTTGCGCTCCTGTTGTAGCCCAAGCCGGCCTCGAACTCACAATGCTCCTCCTACCTCAGCCTCCCAAGTGCTGGGATTAAAGGCATGAGCCACCACGCCCAGCTTGTTTTTATCTTCTTGAGACAGGGTCTCTGTATGTAGTTCAGGTTGGTCTTGAGCTCACTTTGTAGCCCAGGCTGTTCCAGAACTCACAACAGTCTTCCCGTCTCAACCTCCCAAGTGCTTGGATTACAGATGTGCACCACTGTGCCTGATTTTGATTTTTGGAATTTTTAATTCCTTCCATGATTTCTTTTGTAACTAATGCTGTGTTCTATAATGTCTAATATCCAAATGTTTGTACAGTGTTCATGGTTGCTTTTTCCAGTTTTAGTGTGCTATAATCTGATGGTATACCTGGGATGATTTCAGTTCTTTAGTGTTTATTTCAGAAGGCTTTATCAATTAATATGTGCTCTATTTTGGATAAAGTTTCATGTGCTGCTAGGAACAATGGGTATTCTGTCAGTACAATAGAGTGCTCCCTGGATACCTGTTAAGTCTATTCTTTCCAAGGTGTGGTTTAGTGGTTTCTCGAATTTTTTATTTAGTTGGTCTATTTGTGAAAGTGGGATGTTAAGGTCACCCGTTATAATTGAGTTGATCTTTTATGGCCAGTAGTGCTTGTTTCATGAAGTTGGGTGCAATGACAGTTGTACTTGTCATCTCTTCTTGTTGAATTTTTTCCGTTAATGCATATGTAGTAGCCTCTTTTGCCTGTTCAGATGAATTTTATTTATTTATTTATTTATTTCTTTGCGGCAGCGGGGATTGAACTCACAACCTCGCGCCTGCCAGGGCAGGCGCTTAAGGCACTGAGCCAAACTCCCGGCCCTGGTTTTTTGAAGCAGGGTCGTGCTATGTAGCTCAGGCTGGCCTTGCGCTGGTGTTGTAGCCCAAGCCGGCCTCGAACTCACAACCCTCTTCCTACCTCAGCCTCCCGAGTGCTGGGATTAAAGGCGTGCGCCACCACGCCCGGCTTTCAGATGAATTTTAACTTAAAAATTTACTTTGTCTGAAATTAAAAGTTGCTATCCCTATTTGCCCATTGTTGGGGTCTTGGTGCATGGAATATTGTTTTCCATCATTTGATTTTTAGTCTATCAATTTCTTTTTTGACTAGATGAGTCTCTTCAATGCAGGAGACCATTCAGGTTTGTTATGTTGTGGTTTATTTTGAGGGTTGGTTTGGTGTATATGGATTTCTTAAGGTATCCTTTGGCATGGAGTGTCCACATTTCTCTGAATTTTGGAAGATAATTTTGCAGGATATATTAGTCTGGATTAAAAAGTCCTTGTTTTCTTTTAGGAGGTGGAATACTTCACTGCCTTCTAAACTCCTACCCATTCATGTGTTCACAATAGGGCCATAATTTCTCTGGCTCACTGTCGGGAAGCTCTGATGTGAACATGTTTCATTCTTGTTGGTTTGAACCACAGGTTATACATGCATGACAGTCCCATCAGGTAGGATTGGGCCATCCAATGACACTGTGTAATCCTGCCTGAGGGGACAGTCATACATGTACCATTGGTGGTTCAAGCCAGTGAGAATGTGTTTAACTTCCATGTTGAGAAGTTTTCTATAATCCACCTTTATAATTGAATTTTTGTATTTTTCTGACAGCTGTTAAGATTCTTCATGTTACAGTACTGAGGTTTTGACTGTGATGTGTCACAGAAACTTTTTTTTTCATCCCAGTTATTTTGCTGTTCTGTAAGCCTTACCTATATTTCGAGTTCTTTCTCCATACTTGGAAGTTTTCTGCTATGATTTCTGTAAACAGATTTTTATTTCATGTGTGCTTGTTAGTCTACTAGTAGATGTTGAAGTAATTGTTCTTGCTTTCTTATTTTTTTTAAATGTTTTTTGGAGTATGCCATCATGTGATGCCATTTCTTCCTCAAGTTTCTGAAATTCTATCTTCACATAGGTCATTTCTGTTATTTATGTATTTAGTAAAATTCTTAATTTCCAGGATTTCCATATGGCAACTTTTCATAGGACCTTTTCACAAATACTTTGGCAAACTTTCAGTATTGTTTTTAATGGGTTTGGTTAACTCTTGTGACTTTTCTTCCAAAACTACATTTTGGTTTGTTACTTCCTGTGTTTTGTGTTTTTTTTGTTTTTTTTTTTGCGGTACCGGGCATTGAACTCACAACCTCGCGCCTGCCAGGGCAGGCTCTTAAGGCACTGAGCCAAACTCCGGGCCCTGGTTTTTTTGAGGCAGGGTCGCACTATGTACCTCAGGCCGGCCTTGCGCTCGCGTTGTAGCCCAAGCAGGCCTCTAACTCACAATGCGCCGCCTACCTCAGCCTCCCGAGTGCTGGGATTAAAGGTGTGCGCCACCACGCCCGGCTTACTTCCTCTCTTTTGGATTATGTAATCATCAAGGACATCAAGTTTCTTTGCTTCCTTTTTAAATACTTTATGGAGTTCAGCTGTCTGGTTTGATTTTCTCTCCATCTGGTTTGGGGGAGTTGGAAATCTTTGAAGACATTTTATTGCTTTCTTTTTTTTTCGTGTTTTCTCTGTGTCTCTGTGTCTCTGTGTCTTTGTCTGTGTCTGTGTCTGTGTCTGTCTCTGTCTGTCTGTCTCTCCCTCTGAGGGTTTATGT
>RJWM01031402.1:0-22027 GCA_004363535.1 Dasyprocta punctata | reverse complement strand
ACATAAACCAAACTCTCTGATCTGTTAACCAAACTTAAGACTTCATTTGAATTTATCAGTTTCCCACTGATATTCTCTTTCTGTTTTAGGACTCAACCCCAGCACCCCATTGCATTTAGTTTTCATATTTCTCTAGTCTCCAGAACCATGAAAGTTTCTCAGTTTTTTCATGACCTTAACAGATATCTTAGCTATACTGAAATTGTTTTTGTCTATTGTGTTGTATTTCTTTATTTTATTATATTATTTTATTTTAGAGAGTATATGACAGAATAAAACCAATCAAAACAAACCAGTGTAAGAGATGCAGGACTCCAAAACATTATGAAATCAACAGTAGCTACCATAATGCCTTTTGATGTCTTCAAAATAACTGCAGATAACTTTGGACATAGTATAAATAAAACAGAACAGAATAGAATAGAAACAATAAAAACAAAACAATGAATGTGATAAAGGACTTCAAAACAAGCCAATAGTAAATCCAAAATTGCTACCATAATATATCTTGCCATCCTTGAAGTAGCTTCTCCTGCCATGGAATTTAACATAATCAAACAAAACAAATGAGAATAAAACCCAACCCAACAAAACAGTGAAAATGACATAGGACCTCAATACAAAACCATAGGGAATCAACAATGGCTGCAACCCTCAGAAGGAGACAACCCGCACCCCGACCGATGACAGACCGCTTAGCGATATTCTCTGAACCTATGATCAGACCACAGGCCCTAGACCTGCAATGTCAGTGAAACACCAAAGCGCCACAGGCATCCATTTGCATTTCAGCTTGATAGCTGTCATCACAGCCTGTGTTTCTCCAGATAAGCTGGTTGCTTATGGAGGGGTGGTGGTGGGGGCATGGTGCTTCTCGTCTGCCAGCCAGTGTCCCAGAAGGGGCTGGGGTCTGACTCTTTCCAGGCTGGACGCGGTCTGTGCATGGTGCCAGTTCCTAGACTGGTCTTGTTTGCTCGTGCGGCCATTGTTCTCTCTAACCCTGGTACGTGAACGGTGCTTACTCACAGGAAGAGACTTGGGTCTAGTTGTTCCCAGTCTGCCAGAGGCCCACACATGGCACTGGTTCCCAGTCCATTGTATCTCTTCATGACAGATCTAGGAGACTGAACTACAGAGAGTCAGGGTTTCTACCCATTGCAATTAGCTTCACAATCGTTTGTGCAAGTATTTGATTGTCTAACTTCCCCAATAACCTATAAGATTCATTATCTTAGCAACTGAAGATATATGTTTGCTTTTGCAAAGTTCACATGATACCTGAGACAGTAATTTTCCCATAAATACATGTAGAATGAATGAATATATAGTTAATGGTCCAAAGGATTTTGTGTGTGTGTGTGTGTGTGTGTGTGTGTGTGTGTGTGTGTAGGGTACTGGGAATTGAATCCAGGTGTGTTCTACCTCTGAGGTACTTCCCTAGATCTTAAAATTTAAAAAAAATTTTGATACAGCGTCTTGCTGAGTTGCCCAGGCTGGCCTTGAACTTGTGATCCTTCTGCCTCAGTCTCTGGAGTAGATGGAATTACAGGCATGTGCTATCATGCTTCACTGAACGAGTTTTAATGAAACAGTGAGCTGCAGTAGTAGTCAGAGGATTTAGAATTGTGCTTGTATTTACAGTAAGTCTTAAATAAGTAGTAACTATTTGTTAGGTGCCAGACACATTGCACTTTACATATATTAGCCAAATAAATGTATGTTCAATTCTGTTACATAAAATAAGTGCTGTGAAATTCTTTCCAATGGATTCTGTCTCCTCTAGGTGGACAAGTGTTGTTTGGTTCCTGGAAATTAATTACTCCTTTTAGGTTAGTCTAGTGCAGTGGAAGAGAAAAACCTGCCAAAATGGGTACAGCAGCTGTTCTAGAAACAGCACATGGTAGAAGCACTGTGTGTCTGTATGCCAGGGAGAGAAAGACAGGCTTTTCAGGAGCAATGTATGCAGAGAAAAACAACACAAGTTAATAAGTTGGAGAAGAAAATACCAATTTCTTACTCACTCCTGTCTCTTTGAAACCTGAAGCCTAACTTCTGAAAGCTTTATTCTTTTTTTTTTTGTTTGTTTTTTTATTTTTATTTTTTTTTATTTTTATTTTATTTTTTTCCAGCACCGGGGATCGAACTCACAGTCTCACACCTACCAGACAGGCGCTTAAGCTGCTGAGCCAAACTCCCAGCCCTTGAAAGCTTTATTCTAATTAAATACAATCTCATTTTAATTTAGGGTAAAACTCTCACCATCTCTTAATGTTTGAATTTAGAATTTTCACTATTTAATACTACTCTTCATATTACCATTGGCATTTTATTTAGAATGCTAAGTGCAAATCATCTGTTGGACTTTTTTATGGTAGGGAGAGGCAGAGGCGGTGATGGCACATCTGGGAAGATGACAAAAATAAATCTTAATGGAATTTGGAAAGTGAGAAGAGCTGAGCTGGTGTCTGTGGCTGAAACAATGATGCATTCTGGGGCAGCTCAACTGGCATGATTATTAAAAGTTTTATGTGGTGGTTTATATATAATTTAGGAATAATAATAAATTGAAATTGGACTTCTGGCTCCTCTCCCAGATTCAATCCCTTGAATGTTTATCTTATAGAAGCCACAAAAAGAATCCGATTTTTAGTCCCATATATTGATCTAAATGCAGTAAGTGAGTTTTGTTTTGTTTTGTGTAAGGAAAAAATAAGTGTATTTCAAAGTAAAAGACCAGTAAGTCGTTATAGTAAAAACTTAGGATTGAGCCTCTGTAATATATTTTGCTAGTGATGATATAGCATGATAAATCAGGGCTCTTTGTTTATTTTATAATTGATTTTCCATATTTTTTTAGCTAGCTGTATAAAATTCAGTTTTAAACATGTTTTTTTTAATCTACGACCTTCTATGAGAAAAAGTTACTTGTGTCCATATTTAAATTATTTGCTCTTCTCAAAATTTCAATGCCTTACTTCCAGATTGCTATTCCATAAAAAAGAGCTCATTCATGTATTCCCTCTTTGTTTATGGAAACCTTGTACTGAATTCTCAATGATTAGGTTGGTATCTGACATATGGTGATTATATATCTAAATAGATCTACATCTATATTTGTATATATTTGTTGAATGGATAAACATTGTATTGTATGTGCATAATGTTGTTTTGAATTTATTTCCTAAGACAGCTATCTTTCTCATTGTATGTTCCTTTCAAGAATTTTATTCATAAAATTTTTATTCATTTATTTTTTCTCTTTCCTCCCTTTTCCCAACTCTTCCCAGTCACTGATAACCACTATTCTATACTAAATTCTATAAAGTCAGCAATTTCACATATCAGCAAGATCATGAGGTGCTTGTCTTTCTGTGCCTAGTTTATTTCACTTAACACAATGAACTCCTGTTCCATTTGTGTTGTCACAAATGACAAGATTTTATTCTTTTTATGACTGAGTTGTATTCCATTGTGTATGTGTATTGGGTATGTTATGCCCCCCCAAGCCCTCATACTTTTGGTGGGGCTGAGTCTAGTGCTTGTGTTCAGTTTGTTGTATAGTGCTGGGATTGGCAATGTGAGTGCTGCACACGCCCAGGGGTGGAGCCTCAGCTCCAGTGTAAGGGAGGTGGGTCTTCCTCTTGCTCACTTCTGCCTGCTCTCTCGCCAGCATGCCTTGCTGCTTGTGGCCGCCATGAACGGCGGCCCTGCCATGCCACACTGCCTTGGAGCCAACTAAGTAAGGACTAAAACTCCCAAGAAACTGTAAGAATAAACCTTTCCTTCCCTAATTTTGGGCGTCAGGTATTTTGTCTCAGCAACAAGCAAAAAGTAACTAAGACAGTATGTGTACCGTATTTTCTTTTCCTTCCTTTCTTTTTTTTTGTTGGTTTTTTGAGACAGGGTTTTGCTAGGTAGTCCAGGCTGGCCTTGAACTCACAGTGATCCTCCTGCTTCAGCTTCCCAAATGCTGGGATCACAGCTATGTGCCACCATGCCAGGCTACCATATTTTCTTTATTTATCAGTTAATGGACATTTAGGTTATTTCTATTTCTTGGTTATTGTGAATAGTGCTGTAATAAAGATGGCTGTGGGGATGTCTCCTTGACATACTGATTTGACTGTTCTACTTTTTTTTTTTTTTTTTGCGGCACCGGGGATCGAACTCACAGCCTCACGCCTGCCAGGGCAGGCACTTAAGCCACTGAGCCAAACTCCCGGCCCTGGTTTTTTGAGGCAGGGTTGCACTATGTAGCTCAGGCCAGGCTTGCACTCGCGTTGTAGCCCAAGCAGGCCTCGAACTCACAACGCTCCACCTACCTCAGCCTCCCGAGTGCTGGGATTAAAGGCGTGCGCCACCACGCCCGGCTGACTGTTCTACTTTTAAGATTTTGAGAAAGTTTTGTGTCATTTTCCATAGTGGTGACATCAACTTACATTTTCACCAACAGTATGTAAGTGTTCCTTCTTCTCCACATCCTTACCATTGGTTGCTATTTTTTGTCTTTTTTGATAATAGCCATTCTTACTGGAGTGAGTTGGTATCTCTTTGTGGTTTTGATTTACATTTCCCTGGTGTTTAGTGATGTTGACCATTTGTGTGTCTCAATAGTAACAGATTTTTAAACTTGGTTCTATCTTTAAAAACATGGCCTTGCCCTCTACTTGCCACTTTCCCTCTTTTTATAGCTGGAGGGTAGTCAAGGTATTGCACCATTGCTGAGTCACAGAAGATGCTTTCAGTCCTACTTAACACATGGAGCACAGCCTCCCTCCAGTTCCATTCTCTGCAACTGTATCATTAGGAACCGGAGAGAGAAACAAACTTCCATCTTGTTTAAGCCATTGTCACTTGGAGGTGCCTCTTATAAGGTGGGCAAATCTATCTTTGACACATATGGTTCTCAAGACAGCTTTAGCTTTAGATGAGATGAGAAGAGAAGGCCTCCAATAATCATGGTATAAATCAAAATATGACAAATTCCATGAAGGAGAAGAACAATTGCCCGAAGGGTTTGAAGAAGCATGAGTTCACATTCACTGTGAGAGCAAATTTTGAGAGCAAATTTTGAGAGAAAGCAGGATGTCTGCTTTTTGAGTGTCATGTGACTCTAGACTGTTCTAGGTGTGTATATGACTACTCAAGGAATCCTAACTGCCCAGTTTATTTGTCTGTCTGGCTGTCATAGCATTGCTACTTGCAGTCTTTGGAAGAAACCATAGGATTTTGGGATCAGTGTGGGCTCACATCACACCAGAACAAAAGAGGTAGACTGAACTTTCTCAGAGTGAACTGTGGCTCTCACAAATGCTCAAGGTTGTCAAGAGCATGGGCTTAGCTGGGCAAGGTGGTATACAGCTGTACTCCTAGCCCTCTGGGAGGCTGAGGCAGAAGGATCACAGGTTCGAGCCCAACATTGGTAATTTACCATTTTAATGAGACCCTGCATCAAAATTAAAAAAATAAAAATAAAAAAGCCCCAGGGATGTAACTCTGGGTTCAATCCTCAGTACCAAAACTAAAACATTGGGTGTGCAGTCAAGCAGATATGGTAAATTAAATTCTACTTCTACCAATTACCAGCTATGAATCTGAACAGACTACCATGGTCACTGAGATTTAGGTCTGTGAGTTCAATCTGTTTTACCATTTGGGAATTATGTGACTAGCACAATTTGTTTAGCCTTTCTATGAGCTGATTACCTTCTGAGTAAAATAAAAATAATTAAAATATGTACTTCATAGGGTTGTTGGGAGGGTCAAGTGAAAGTGTCTCATAATAATGTTGACATTAAATGTACAATGTATGCTATCATGCATGCACTTATATTTTTATTTATGATATGGAAACAAAGTAAGATCTGGTATATGATCAACAGTTAATATGCCTATTGTTATTAATGACATAACTTTCTGGTGGCTCACTTTACTCTTGTAAAAGAGGTAATGCTGTTTGTTTCTTTGTGATTTGTAAAATAATATCCACCTCTTTAAGTTGTGATATAAGGTCTATAAAGCACTTGCATAATGCGTGGTACATAGTAGGTCAATAAATTATCCTACAACTTTTGAAGTTGCCTAATGCTCTGTTGTGTTGATATCTCCATAAAAGTGCCATGGCAGAGCTCTGGAGAATTTCAGCTAGTGTTGGAGAGGAAATGGGAGCATCAGTCATTTTTGTAAGCCCTCTATGTGATTCACCAAGTCCTGGGAGGTGCCTGCATCCTTTCTGATGGTCAAGAAAAGTGAAGTTCAGAGAAGGTAACACCAGACTTTCACAGGACAGGGTCTCAGGGGGTTCCCACAAAGAGGAGATGGAGACATCTGCTTGGTCCATGGAATACATTCTTTTTCTTGTCTTTTTGAGACAGGGTTTTGCTATAAAGTTCAGGCTGGGACTGAACTCACTATGTAGCCCAGGCTGGACTCAAATTTGCAGTGATCCTACTGCTTCAGCCTCCCAAGTGCTGGGTTTACAGGCATGCACCACCATGCCCAGTCAAGAATAGGCTCTGGACTCATTTTCACAGAAAAAAAACCCCCAAACATTTCAGGACCCATAGTGAGAGGCATAGGCTGACTTATTATGCAGAGTTAGAAAGTAAGAGAAAACAAGGGAAGACCTTTAGCTTGAGGAACTGAAGGGAATATAGCTCTGATGGAGAAGATCAGACTGTTAACAAAGAAATGAGACCAGTTTTTATGGAGTGGCTGAGGTGGGTCAGGGTCTGATTAATCATTGTGTCAGTTCCAGTTTTGTAAATGACTCTGGAGAAGTCCTTATCTATCAAGGGGGCAAGGAAATCTCTGTGAGATGACTGTGCTTGGGGTAGTCTGTCTTGTGGATGTTCTGCTTAAATACAGGGTGGCCAAAGATTGTGGACAATGACTGGAGACTTCTGCGAGCCTGCCAGTAGTTAATGCTCCCGTAAGTCTCTTATTTAGATGTCCTCATTCTTGAAGGGGATGAGATAGGTTATATAAATTTAGGGCTAGTCAACCTTGTCCTGTCAGCTTTTAGACGGACAATTCCTAAATGATTAATATGCTTATATGTAGAATTAAGCAAGGATGTGACCCAAAGTTTTAATGTTAAAAAAGGACACAAAATGAAGATGAAACTTTGTTTTATTTTGCTTTTATTTACCTATGAGGCATCTACAGTCTCAAATGGAGGGTCAAATGAAGAGTCATTGTTTTTTTAAATTTTATTTTATTTTATTTTTTTATTTAAGAGAAAATAGATACAAGAAGATAGAAACAAAAAGCAAAAAAGGCAGACAAGCAACAACAAGAAATCTAATACGATAACATTGTAGGTTTACACACTGAGGTGGTTGAAGTTTGACAGTAGTTACAATATTACATATCATTACCTTCATAGGGGTTGATCAGATTGACAGATATAGACATGTACGATTTATCAATTCAGGAATATTAACTTTTCTTTTTCAATAGCTAATGTATTTAGTAATATAGTTTTTAAACTGTCTCATTTATATATATTTATAAATTTATGTCTTTTTCCTTTTCCCTTCCTTCCTTCCTTTCCCTTTAGAATACCTCTTGTTATCATTGAAATAACTACCCATAACATCAGGCCTAATATATTCAAGCGAAACAGTTTAGAGTGAAACCAATAAAGGATAAAAGAATGGTCGTACATAAGAGAAACAAAAAACTAAAGGGATCAACAAACAACAACAACATATCCGATACTGTAAAATTACAGGCTTAGGAATTTAGATGGTTGGAATTTTACAGTGGTTGCAACATTGTATATCGTTACCATTAAGGGGGCTGTTCAGATTGACAGGTAAAGACATGTAGGATTGATCTGATCATATGAATACCAACTGTTCTCTCTCACCAGTTAATGCATTTAGTAGTATAGTCTTTTAAACTATCTTATGAATACCCTCTTATAAAACTATGTCTTTTTTCCCATACCTTCCTTCCTCAGTTCCCCTTGTAATACCTCTTATTGTCTTCAAACTAAATGTCCTTACCAACTGGGCAAATATAGTCTAATGAAATAGTACTGAATAAAACCAATAACATATAAGGTAATGGAGGCAATACATAGTAATGCAACGTTGATTTCTATAATGCCTCATATTAGCTTCAAGGCAGTTGCCTATATCATCTGTTGTATCACAAACACACTAAGATAGGTTAAAATCCCTCAGAACAGAGCGGCAAAAGTAATACCTGGTTTTGAAGCAAGGTGATCATATATCATTGAAGGTTACCCTTATAAATTTTGTTATCTTTACAATAGCTGTCTTTGTCATCATTTATGATATAGTTAGGTCAGTCCAGGTAGAATAGGATTAAACTAAACAGCTCATTGAAAACAATACTGGACTTAAATCCCATTGATGGATTATTCGTTTGTCTGCCCTGCTTGGTGGTATCCCTCTGTCGCTGTTTCTGGAGCAGTGGACTTCTTTATCTCTCTCTAGAATGTCCTTCAGTATTCTCTGTAGGGTTGACTTGGTTGTCATAAATTCCTTTAGTTGTTCTTTGTCATGGGAGTATCTTGTTTCTCCACTGATTTTGCAGGGTACATCAATCTGGGTTGGAAGTTATTTTCCTTCAGGGCTTGAAATATTTCACCCCAAGCTCTTCTTGACCTGATGATTTGTGTTGAGAAGTCTGTTGTGATTCTGATGGGCCTGCCTTTGTAGGTAATCTGTCTCTTTTCTCTAATAGCTTTTAATATTATGTTTTTGTGTTGAATTTCTGGAATCTTGATTATTATATGTCTGGGTGTAGGCCTATTTTGGTCAAGTTTGGCTGGAGTTCTATATGCTTCGGTTATCTGAAAGTCTCTTCCTGTTCCCATGCTTCGAAAATTTTCTGAAATTATTTCTGTAAATAGGCTTTTAATTTGATTTGTATTGACCCCTGCTTTTTCGCTCACACTTTTTATTTGTAAATTGTATTTCCTTGGGTTGTCTTGCAGCCATCGCACTTCCACTTCCAGATTTCTTATTATTTTTAGAAAGTCTTTCCTTTCTCTCTCCCAGGCTGCCATTCTTTCTTCCAGATTCGAAAGACTATCTTTAGTTTCCTTCAGGTGGTTCTGCCAACTTTCATTGGAGTCTTTGATTTCCTGGTAGTCTCTCTGAATCTGATTGATGCATTCTAAGTCTTTATTTGTTTCATTCTCAATCTCCTTTGATTTTCCATTCTCCACCTTTCCGGCTATGTCTCCTTTAGAGGCGCTTAGTGATTCCCCTATTATGTATTTCATTTCAATTCTCAGTTGGGCTAACAGTGCCACTTTAACTTCTTTTATAGCTTCAAGGAGTTGTCTCCCCACTTCGACTGTCATTTCCTCTGAGACTTTAATTTTTGGACTCCCAACCTTTTCTGCATTTGCTTCTCCTGGATTTGTTCTGCTTGTATTGGAGTCCAGAGAGCACCCTCTACCTTTCCATCTTGGCATTTTCCTGGGTTATTCAGGGATCTCCTGATTTCTCTGCAGTGAGCCTGTGTTGGCCCACTGCCTTTCCCCAGCCTGTTTCAGCTTGGCAGATGTCTGGTGCAGTGTGCGAGGACAGGGCCGCTGCCTGGAACCCGTGCTGGGCCATCTGCCCAACTTCCCCTATCACCCCCAGGGCGCCTGTGCAGATTCCGTCAGGACCCTAATTAGGTGTGGTTCCTATCTCAAGATGGATGCCTGTCCTTCGCTTCCCCTCGGGGTGGGGGTTAGGGGGCTGGGGCCTGCTGGGTTCACTCACTTGCCTGCTTGTGACCACCTCGTTCTACAATCGATTGCTGCCTCCACCATCACTGCCGCAGCCGCAGCAATTCAATCGCGCATCGCCAGCACTTTAGTCACACTTTCGCAGATTGGTTCCTGCCGCAATTGGATTTGGCTTCAGTCAGAGGTGCTGCCAGTCTCCACTTTTGTTTGTTTATTTCTTTTTTTTTACTCTTTCTGTGGGCTACAGTTCTCGTTTTAGATTCTTCTTGGGTCCAGAGGACCCATCTCCCTCTTTTTTCCTTCTCTCTGTTATTATATTATTTTATATTCCAGCATTTGGATGGTATATTCCAGGGAGTCTCCCTATCAAGGTGTTATTTGGTCAGCCATTTTGCAGGAAGCCCCACTGTTTTTTTTAATAGCAAGAATAGCTTATACATACCTCAGGAACCACCCCCACCATGTATTTTTAATGAGTAACAGATTAAGGACACTGGAGTTTATTTGACCTTTGTCCCTATAGTGGTCTCTGTTTGTGTCAGGTTCATGGTCACCTGGCTGTGCCTGCCACATGGGAGACTTACTGGGAATCTTCTTCTGGCTCACATGGCAGTAGCAAGTTCAGGAGTCCAGCAAGAATGTTGACAGGTGAGCTCAGAATACCTTACAGGACCATGTCCACCGAGAGTGTTAGCCAGGCCCTTGTCCCTGTTCCAGTTGTTCAAAAATGTACTCAGCTAAAGGAACCTTGGATCCATGGTGGTACCTCAAAATCTCACTTAGTCATTTTCCTCATTGTTTGGACAAAATACCCCATTCCCACCTCATAAAGAAGGCTTTTGTGCACAGTTACATTCCATGGTCAGTCAGCTCCAAGGCAGAAAATATCAGACAGGCATAGTGGAAGAAAAGCTGCCCACATCTTGTCAGTCATAGAGCAGAGAGAGAAATGAGGAGCCAGTAAGGGAGATATATTCTCTCATGTCACATGCCAAGTGACCGGCCTCTTCTGATCACCCCTACCTTCTAATAGCAAGTCAGCTATATTGCTTGCATTATTCTGTCACCTTCCCAAAGCCCCACCTCTGAAAGCATGAGGCCATTGGTGGAATTCTTGATCTAAACCATAACACTTGGTCTCCTGCCCCAGGTTCCCCCTTCTCCATAGTGCCTGGTTTTATCCTGTAGTTCTTAGTGGCATCATCTGCACTGACCCTGCACACGCTATGCAAGTGCTCTCTAGCCACTATATGCTGTTTACCCAGAATATAAAGACCTTTGAAGCTCTAACAGTGAAGACTGTGGAATATCACAATATTAACCTTTTTGCGGGTTCACCGGATTGACCTGCAGCCATATTCAGGAGGACATTTGCTTGCACTTGTACGTCTTCTGAACACAGTGAGTACAAAAACTTAAGGCATAAAGAAAACTTGATAAACATTACATTTAGAACCAGGTACTTCTAAAGGTTTAATTCTGAGCTATCTTAGCACTGAATCTGTTTCACATGTTGTCACTTACTAGTCACTACAACAGATGTTGTCACAAGGCAGATAGCTATCTGTGAGTGATTAAATATAGTAGGGAGGCAGAGACTATAAAACTCAGGGGGGAAGAGACAAATAAAAATTACATTTTTGATTAAAATTTTTAGAAGTGAGATAAAGAACGATTTAAGATACCATAAGATCATGTTTAAATTTCCTATTAATTGTTATCATTTTTCTCAGATTATAAAAGTAGAAAACTTAGGAGGTATAATTTTGAAGAAGAAAAGAACTACTTATAATTTTATTATCCTGAAATGATCTATGCATAAATGCATTTCAACATAACACATTTTATAAGAATGTTTAATATTTAGTACTTTATAAATATTCTACTTTAACAGTTTTTATAATTATGAAAACAATTCCTGCTCACTTCAGAAAACTCAAACAGAGCAGACTGTATAAGCAAATAGTCTTGCTTTCACAGGGTTTCCTGCTTACCTCTCAGAGTCAGTGTTGACATTTGATTGCCTCCTTATGGATATTTTCCTCACTCATATACTTTACACAAATTGTGTTTTTCATTTAACTTTTCTTTCCCACAATCACTAGCCCTTAAATTCCAATATCTTTTACCTGTTCTTTCTGCTTGTGCCCAACCAGCTAAATTAATGAGCTTAAAGTGCCAAATAGCCCAAGGCCACTGGTTGAATCTCCAGATGGCACCCACTCATGTGGTTGTGCAGTGGTTACCAGAACAAAAAGGGAAAACAAAAGCCCACTCCCTTTTGGAGGGGGAGACCTTCTCCCATTGATTTCTATAGAGCACTCAGGGGAAAAACGTTGGTCTTCCATGTCCTTCCTGAGGATTGTCACCATGTGACAGTGTGTGTGGTAAATGGCCTTACCTTAGCAAGTGCCACCTACATTTAAGTTAGTTTAAAGAAATCAAAAGATGTAGTATGCCTTGCAGCTCAACATTTGTAGTTACAGTTTGTGTGCACTCCAAAGTTGCACTTGAACAGATTTTTGGAAACTCTGGAAACACAGTTTTGAGCTGGCTTTTTATTTGTTTGAAAACTTTTAGCGGTGTCTAGAAGCATGGATGAGCTAGACAATCTACTTTTAACATTTTTTGAAATGTGACCTGCCTCCTGAGAGGGATGGTGTCAGGTGTTTACCCTGGCTCCATCACTAACAGAAGAACCTGTGACAAATTACTAATTTTGTCCCCAGCTGGGCTTTGGGTTATATTCTCTGTCTCTGTTTCCTCCCTCTTTCCTTCTCCTTCTCTCTTTCTCCCTTTCTCTCTCTCTTTTCTTCACCTCTTCCCCTCTCTCCTTCTTTCTCTCTTTCTTTCTCTCCTCTCTTCCCCTCTTCTCTCTCTTTCTCTGTTTCCCTCTGTCTCTCTGTCTCTGTCTCTGTCTGTCTGTCTGTCTCTGTCTCTGTCTCTGTCTCTGTCTCTCTCCCTCTCCCTTTCTCCTAAATTTCCAGTAGGAGGTGCAAAATCAAGTACTTCTAGATCTGGGATTGTGACATAATCCATGAAGTGGGCAAATGGAGCTCTCTCGGGGACAGTTCTACCTATTGCCCACACGATGGAGCATGGATTTAGTGCTACCAGATGTTGTGTTTTCAGTGTAGTTGTAAGCACAAACTTTAAAATGTGCATTTGTGATTTATGGGTCAATCAGAAGAATTCTTACATTAAACTCCTCTTAGCTCATCCTCTGACAGGATTGATGGGTTGATTTAAAAACACTTAAAACAAAAAACTGTTTGTTCTTCTGGATGTATATTTAACATACTCTAATGAGACTTTGGTTAAGGAATGGATTCTGTGGTCTTGTAAAAAAGCTGAATGAAAATTAAATTTCTTATGGAAATATCAGTGGTCATTTTACCTTTCCAACACTAATTGAAGCCTAAATTGATTTGAGTGTTCTGATGTCATTTATTTCTATAAGCAGAGTAAAATGGTAGCATGAGTTATAGAACTAGAAGGTCATGGAGATCTTCTCTCCATTAGTAGAGTCCACTGCTGTTTGTTTATGAAATGAAAGATGACAGTTCTGGAGAAAAAGATGAGATCATATACTCTTGCTACATTTCCTGCCCTCATTTGTAAATCTCTATCTTTCCCTGGCTTCCTCACTACATTCTAAGATTATTTATGAGGTCGGCAGGAAATGTGTTGTGGCGTCATGGATGTCAGCACTAACTGGTAATTCATTCATTTTCTGACTCATCACTACTTTTTTTTGGTGGTGGTGGGGTTTGACCAGATGTCGACTGTAAGAACTATGAATAAGTCTGATTCCATGTAGATGATAAGAAAAATGAATAGATGGAATTTGGCCATAGTTGTTGCCTTTGCTCCCCTATGATCTAGTCATCAGTGTAGCACACTATGATAAAACCAGTTTTCATGGGTTTTTTAAAATGGCAAATTTCTTTTCATCAGAGTCTGGCACCGAGTGATAGACCATTAGTTCCCAGACTAGTGGAGACCTTAAAGTCCTGCAGTCCTTTGAGCAGAGTGGGAATTTCCTTCCAAATCAGATATCATATCTTTGGAAAGAATTCCAAAGCTTAGGAGACAACGAACTTTAACAAGATCTAATTCTAATGATGTGCTGTATTACATTTATTTTTGAAATTTAAATTTTTTGTCTCATTAGCACATATTTGCAGTACATGAAGTTTAAAATCATACTGGGGCGGAGGTGCATGTATACATTACACCTTGCTTCCCTTTTTAATCCCTTTTTGCTCCCCACCCACTTCCTTACTTCCATCTTTAAATTCTTTTCCTCGTCTTCTTCTTCTTCTTCTTCTTCTTCTTCTTCTTCTTCTTCTTCTTCTTCTTCTTCTTCTTCTTCTTCTTCTGTTTATGATATGTTTATGACATATAATGTTTACATTCATTGAGAGTATTTTGCACTGGTATATGGCATATCATTACTCTTCTTACTTTCTATTCCCCTCCCCCTCTCCCCTAGCACTTGGTCTCATGATCCCCTTTCCATGTGCAAGAGACCTGTCCCCTAATTCCCTTCTATCTATCCTTTGTTTTGCTCCATATTTGTATTTTACATTACTCACATGAAGGATTACCACACAGGATTTAAGCTTGTGTGTCTTATTTATTTCACTCAGCATTATAATTTCCAAGTGCATCCATTTTCCTGTAACACTTTCAAGTTTATCTTTCTTTATAGCCAAGTAACATTCAATTAGGTATGGATACCACATTTTCTTGATCTGTTCATCTGCTGATGGGCATATAGGCTGCTTTCAGGATTTAACTCTTATGAACTCCGCAGCTATGAACATTGTTAGGCATATATCGCTGTAACAGAATGCCTTCAACTCTTCTGGGAAGATACCTAGAAGGGGAATAGCCAGATCAAATGGAATTTCTAACTTTAGTTCTTCGAGAAAGTGCCATGCTGATTTCTGTAATGGTTGTACTAGTTTACATTCCCTCTAACAGTGTAGGAGGGTACATTTTTATTGTAACCATGCTGCCACTTTTTCCAAATCCATTTTATTTCAAGGACAAGAAAGGAGGAGGAGGAAGAGGAGGAAGAAGAGGAGAAGAAGAAGAAAAAAAAAAGAAAAAGAAGAAACTACAACAAAATTTCAAAACATATCAATCAGATGGCAACAATGGTACATACACTACATATTGTCATCCCCAAATCATTCACCCAAGCATAAGACATCTGCATTCAATTGTTCAAACAATACCAGCACAAATCTTTCTCTTCAGTGAATTCAGAGAAATCAGCAGTATAACTATCTTAACTATTTTTACATACCTATACATACACGTATACATATGTTGTTTCTTTCATCTACTCACACTAGTGAAGCAATACAGTGTTTAAGCATGTGAGTCTTATTTCACTAATGAGTATGTTCTCCAGTTGCATCCATTTACCTAAAAAGTCTCCATTTTATCCTTCTTTATGGCTGAGTAGTACTTCACTATATAAAAATGCCACATCTTTTTTATTCATTCCTCAGTCAATGAGCATTTAGGTTGTTTCCAAGATCTGACTATTGCACACTATGCTGCTATAAACATGAGTGCACATATATCACTGTGGTATGATGTTTTTAATTCTTTTGGGGAGATATTTAGAAGGGGAATACCAGTGTTGAAAGGGACCTCTAGTCATGGTTTTTTGAGGAATCTCCATATTGATTTCTGCAGTGGCTGCACTAGTTTTCATTCATATCAACAGTGGAGAAGGGTTCCCTTTTCCCCACAGCACCCACTCCCACCAGCATTTGTTATTGCTTGATTTCTTGATAGTAGTTATTCTTTCTGGGATGAGGTGGAATCTCAGTGTGTTTTAATTTGTATCTCTTGAGTGACCAGTGGTATTGAACTTTTTTTGACGTATTTATTTGCTGTTTTTATTTCTTCATCTGAGAAGTATGTATTTATCTCAGATGCTCATTTTTGGGTTGGGTTTTTATATCTGAGAGGACTGATACTTTTTCAGTTCTTTGTATGTTCTCCATAGAAATCCTTTGAGGAATAGCTGGCAAACATTTTCTCTCATGTTGTGTGCTGTCTCTTTATTCTGCTGGTGATTTCTCTTGCTGTGCAAAAGCTTTTCATTAGGGTGGAATCCCAGTTGTTGATTCTTTGTGATAGTTCCTGTGCAACTGGAGTTTTGTTCATGAAGTCTTTGCCTATACCAATGTAGTCAACAGTTTTACCTACTCTTTTTTCCAGCAGGTTTAATGTTTCTGTTTTAATATTAAGATCTTTGATCCATTCTGATTTTAGCTTAGTACATGGTGAAAGATATGGGTCCACTTTTAATCTTCAGCATGTGTAGAGCCAGTTTTTCCAGAACCATTTATTAAAGAGACTTTCTTTTTCCTCCCTGTAATTGTTTGCCTTTCCTGGTGGATTCATTCTGTTGGGGTTCATGGAGCTGCAGTTCTTATTATCTCTTTCTAGAATGTCTTTCAGAACATTTTGAAGTGCTGGTTTGGTGGTCATAAATTTCCTCAGATGTTCTTTGTCATGAAAGTATCTTATTTCTCCATCATTTTTGATAGATAGTTTTTCAGGGTACATCAATCTGGGTTGAAAGTTGCTTTCCTTTTGAACTTGGAATACTTCACTCCAAGCTGTCCTTTACTTGAGAGCTTGTGCTGAGAAGTCAGTTGTAATTCTGTTGAGCCTTCCTTTACAGGTGATTTGTTTCCTTTCTCTAACAACTTTTAGGATTCTATTCTTGTGTTGCATTTCTGTAATCTTGAGTATGATATGCCTGGCTGTAGAATATTTTTGATCATTGCTAATTAGAGTTCTATGTGCCTCATTTACCTGTATGTCAAATTCTTTTTTCTCTACCAGGAAAGTTTTCTGTTATGATATCTGTCAACATGTTTTTAATGTCATTTGTGGTATCTCCTGCTTGTTCATTGACTCTTATTAACCTTAAATTATTCTCCTTTGTCTTATCTATCAGCTATTGGATTGATTTCTCATGGTCCTTTGTTATTTTTGAGAAATGTTTCTTTTCCTGGTAGCTAACTACAAACCTGTCTTCAATATTTGAGATCCTGTCCTTACATTGACATAATCTGCTTCAAAAATTTTATGTTTTTATTTTTTTATTTTAAAGATAGTAAAGTCCAACAAAACATAGCAGAACAAAGTCAATCAAAACAAAGCAGTAGAAGTGGTACAGAACTTCAAAGAAAGATACTATGAACACAGTAGCTACTATAGTGTATCTTGTTATTTTCAGAATAGTTGACCATTCCATTAGGTATAGTAAAATCAAACCAAAAACAAAACACAATAAAATCAATAAAAACAGGATATGAAATGACACACATGTGCACACAAAAAAGAAACAAAAATTAATCAGAATAAAGCAAAACAATGAGAACAATATTGAGCCTCAAAAACAAGAGAGGAAAATCTCCCATATTTGCTACATTGCATACTGTCATCTTCCCAAGAGATGCTCAGACTGCCAGCCCCAGGCTGGCAAAATCAACCAAATAATACAAGCATTTAGTTGCTTTATGTACCTTAGTTGTTATCAAATTACCTGGTCCTCTGAACCAGCAGGTTGCTTATGAGGTCGGGGGTGGGGGAAGAGTCCTTGATTCTTAGCCCACGTGCCTGTGGGCATACAGGTGGCATATCTTTCTCTCCCTGGAGTCCATGCTGGTCGTGCAGTCACCAGGAAGGCAGGCTAGTTTTCTTCTGGTTGGAGCCTCCCTGCCCAACATGCGGGTTCTTGAGAGGCACATCTTTCTCTCCCTGGAGTCCACGCCAGTTACACAGTCACCAGGAAGGCAGACTAGTTTTATTCTGGTTGGAGCCTCCCTGTCCAACATGGCGGGTTCTCGAGAGGCACATCTTTCTCTCCCTGGAGTCTGTGCCAGTTGCACTCGCTTCAAATATTTTCAATTGAGATTTTATTCTCCTGGATATCTGCTTGAATCTGCTTTATGGATTCCATTTCTTTCCTATGCTGAGCTTCCATTATTTGCTTAAGTTCATCTATTTTTATGCCTGCGTCTGCTCTAATGTCACTAAGAATGTTGTGTATTTTGGTAATCTCTGTAGTTATCTGAGAGATTATTTCTGATTTCATTTTTTCCAGAGCCTCATTCAATTTCTTTGTTTTTTCTACTTCAGAGATGCCTAGTGGGAAGCTTTTAGATTGTGTCACTTCATTGCCCCCTGGTTTGGCCTTTGGTGAATTGGATGCCTGAGGGTGCATTTTGCTTAAATGTCTTCTCATTTTATTTACTTATTTATTTATATTTTTATTTGTATTTTTTATTTTAAAGAGTATATAACTGAATAAAACCAATCAAAACAAAGAGATATAGGACTTCAAAGCATTATGAAATCAACAGTATTTGTCATAATGTCTTTTGATGTTATCAAAATAGCTACAGATAACTTTGGATGTAGTAAAAATCAAACAGAACAGAATCAATAAAAACAAAACAATGAATGTGATAAAGGACTTCAAAACAAGCCAACAGTAAATTCAAAATTGCTGCCATAATATATCTTGCTATCCTTGAAATAGCTTCTCCTTCCTTTGGATTTAACATAATCAAAGAGAACAAAAGAAATAAAACTCAGCCCAACAAAACAATGGAAATAACATAGGACCTCAAAATAAGACTATGGGGAATCAACAATGCCTGCAACCCTCAGAAGGAGATCATTTTACTTTCTCTCTTTTGTTAAATTTAATTCCTGGTGTGATGCTTGGAAGTTGCCTATGCTGGGTTGCTTTACTGCTAGTATTTAGGATCCTTAGGTGTTGATTACTTCTCTGAGGTATCTTTCAGGTGTAGCTGGTTTTTGGGTTTTGTATATGTTGGAAGATCTTACCTCTTCAGTTTGTTGGAGATGAGAAGTTGTTGCTTGTTTGGCTTAATCCCTGGTTCTTTGGCACTGTGCCATGGTCTTTTCTGTGTTGCTTAATTAATATCAGTCATGGATTATCAGGGCCAACAATTATGTTAATTTTGGTTATAATGGTACCAATAACATCAAACACAGTCTAGAAAACAAGAAACTGAACTGACATTTATTTGCAACTTTTAGAACAATCATGTCAATTTTGGTTATAGTGGTACCAATAATATCAAACACAGCCTAGAAAACAAGAAACTGAGCTAACCTTAATTTGCAACTTTTAACCATATGAACTAGATTTGTGATTATATAACAAAATGTAAAACAAACCAGATAATTATATGTAACATATAAGTCTGTAATGTGTCAATTTTGCCCTCAGAGTTAAAATTTAAAATAGACTAAGGAGAAAATAGAGAAGTGAAAGAAGAGAAAAAGATTAGAAGCAAGGTTGGAGGACAAAGGGGTATCATGTCAACTTTGGGAAACTGGTACTGAAGACTAAAGGAAAAGAAAGATGGAAGAGATAAAAGGAAGAACAGAAAAGAACCACAACCACAAAAAAGCTAGGAACCACATTCACACTCATGAAAAAAACAAGATCAAACAATGAAAAAGAAAGAGAGAGAAAAAATAAGTAAAGAAAAGAAAGAAAAAGGAAAAAAAAGAAGTCCACTTCCAGGATTCTCTCTGGTTTCACTATTAGACAATGTGTGGAGACAGAGTCTTGATCTGTACAGATATCCCAGCAAGCCAGCAGTAGCTTTATGGCAGAGTAGTGGATAATTTCAGCAGGCCTGCCCCAAGACCAGACTCACTGGGCTTGCTGCCATTCAAGCAATTTCCACAGATTTGCACCCAGCTGGGTGTTGCTAGAGGAAGCCTGCAGCAGTTCTGGGTTCTGGGTTTATCTGGCCCAACTCCAAAATGGCTCCTGGCTAATCACTCTCTCCCTAGGGGAGGATTAGATCCTCTGCACTCACCACCAGCCAGTGCACTCCTTCATGTCTGCTGCTCCCCTCCACTGCCATGTGTCTCTGCAAAGGCCTCTGGGGTTGCCAGCCATCACTGTAACTATGACAATGTGTCCCCAGGTTTGAACAGCTCCTCTTGCACAGTGAGTCCCATCTCAGGGAGAAGGCACTGCCAACTATGGCCTTCTTTGTCGAAGTTTTTCTTTTTACTCTCTCTGTGGTCTTCACTTCACACCTCAGATTCTTCCTGGGTCCAGGAGACCCACTTCCTTCTTGCCTTTCACACTATGCTATACTCTAGTGTCTGGAAGGTGACTCTCAGCGAGGCTGTTTTCTTTGTTGGTTACTGCTCTGCCATCTTCCTGGAAGTTGTCAATGCCAGCATTTGTTATTGCTTGGTTTCTTGATGGTTACCACTCTTTCTGGTGTAAGTTGAAATCTTAGCATTGTCTTACTTTACATTTCTCTAATGGTCAGAGATGTTGAACATTTTTTTTCATGTTTGTTGACCATTTGTATTTCTTCTGAGAACTTGCTATTCATTTCTTTTGTCCATTTGATGACTGGGTCTTTGATTTTGGGTAATCTAATTTTTTTTTAGTTCTCTATACTAGGTATTAGTTTCCTTCCTTCCTTCCTTCCTTCCTTCCTTCCTTTTTGTCCAGGAATTGAACTCATGACCTTCCACTTGCTAGGCAGGTGCTTATGACGCTGAGTTAAATCCCTGGCTTAGGTATTAGTTTTCTGACTGAAGACTACCTGAAAACTTCTTTCCATTCTGAAGTGTTATGTTACATTTAGTATGAGGGCAAACTGCATACTGAGGGTTTCTAAAACTTTCTTGTGGCTATACTTATTTATAGTTTTTCATGGTGATTGATTGGGGTTCGAAGTCATAAATGGATGGGTTTTAGTTGTTCTTGCATTTGTCTTTGAGGGAAAAAGATACTTTTATAATGCTAGGTCCCAATAAATACCCTGTGACAGACATATTTTAATTTTATCATCATTATAGAGGCCACAGTTTTTCATTTTGTGCCTCCTAACTGTAATGCATATTGTCATTAATATAATCAGAAACAATTTTTTTTGTGGTACTGGGGACTGAAGTCAGGGGTCTTCTACCATCGAGGGTAATCCCTCACCCTTTTTATTTTTTGAGATAGATTCTTGCTAAGTCGCTTCTGGCTGACATTGAATTTGTGATCCTTCTGCCTCAATCTTACAAGTACCTAGAATTACAGGTAGAAATAATCTCAAGGAAATCCATAAAGAGTTTTAAAATTTTATTTATTTATTTTTTTGGTACTGGGACTTTGTGCTTGCCAGGCAGACACTGTGCCACTGAGCCCAAGTTTTTAAAAAATTAAGTGGTTATATATTTATTAAACGTAGTTGAAAAAATATAACTGAAACACCAAACCAATGAATTCAGAAATTGTTTTGAAAAAAGTAGATGATTCATATCCCCTAAAAGTATTAAGTAGATGATAGTTTGAGTGACACATGACTATGGCAAAAACCTTGCAAAAGATACAGAAATGACTGAAGTGTGGGAGACTGAATTCATGAAGTCTATTTGGGGTGATACTATTTTTTAACTTTAAAATTTCATTGGGACTAGTATCGATGGATCTGAAAGGTCAACATAGATAGTATCAATTATTTAACTTTTTGAGGATCCTGAAAAGCATGAAAAACCAACAATAGGCCTTAGGTTTCCCTCTTGTTCTCAGCAACTCTTTAGGTCTCATATAAAAAAACCTCATTTTATGTAAGAGTGTAAGCCCCAGAGTCAGAGTGCCACTGCTTGACTCCATCACTTACCTGTGATTCAGAAAATGGAACTACTTTGAAACCTATTTTTCTCATCTAATGGCTGGAGATGGGAAAAAATGGTAAAAATAAAATATTTAGTTTATGAAGCTCTTCCTCAGATTAGTAAATCAAAAATACATCAAAGATTTAGATCGGTCCCTCTTGAAGCACTGAATAAATTTAGCTATTATTTCGTGTTTCTCAAAGAGTGCGAGGACAATGGTTAATTTAAAAGAAAGACTTAGTGAGTTCCATTAAGAAGTGAATGGCAGAGTCATCTTACAGTAATAGATTTTTAGGAAATGCACTGCTTTTTAAAATCTTTTTGAATAAGATGGGTTAAAGGGAGGCTGTGCTTAGAAACATTGAATTCCATCAAAGTTGAAAGGCATTCTTTTGCATTGACTTGGCACCAAGAAAGTTACTTTGAAAAGTATGATAAATTAGCTCAGGATCCTTTTTTTGGTTTCTTTTCTCTTTTTGTGGTGCTAAGGTTTGAATCCAGGCCCTTGCACTTGCTAGGAAAATGCTCTACCAAAGTGGTATACTCCCAGACCTTGAAGAATTTTTTGATTGTAACTAGTTAGGTAGTACT
>RJWM01031401.1:0-22683 GCA_004363535.1 Dasyprocta punctata | reverse complement strand
TGTGCACACACACATACAGTTCTTTGGTTATATAATTTAAATACCATAAAATTTACTTACTTTAAGTATATAGGAAGTCAATAACTTTCATGTATTTACTGAGTTTTTCTATCACCACAGGTATGTGCTTTAAGCATGTCTTAATAACATGTAAATGATAACTGTATTCAGATGATAAAATTATCAATACATATAAAATGTTATATAATGAATGTAAAGTCTTACTTCCATGTCTTGTTACTAGTTTTCTGGATCTGTTCTCAGAAACAATCACTGTTAAAAAGTTCAAAAAAATTTTCTCTAAACTTATATGCATATGTCTATAAAATGTCTTATAGAATTAAAGAATGATAGTCCCAGGTGTGGACCTTGAATTTGTAAACCAACATGTATCTTGAACATCATTCCACACCTGCACATATAATCTATTCTTCTGAATTTTTGCATAATGTATATACTGGTATATAAATATATAGTTACTGAAATAATTCTAATTATGGGCATTTACATAGTTTATTGTAAATTATTTCACCAATAAACATTTTGGTTGTTGAAGTTTAGTAACATTTACCTGTGAAGGTATTTACAGGTTAAATTCTGAAAGTTGGATCATTGGGTTGAACAGTAGACATATTTTGTAGCAAAATATTATGAAGATAAGATATTATTCATATTTATCTGTCTGTATTTTATAAATCTTTCATTTTCTGCATATAAAATTCACTAGCTCCTAAGCATGTTTTAAGCAGACACGCATATATCATCCTACTAGCATTTTTTGGAAAATCATTCCAATGCCCCTTGTTATCTAATTGCTTATGTGTAACATCTTACGTTTTATTTTTATTATATTTAATATATGTTACTGGTTTTAATTTAAACAATTGTTTACACATTAATATATGTTCCTAATAATAAAGGAAACACATAATGCACCAGTTGGGAAGGAGGGACTTGAATGAATTAGTTTATTTAAACTTTTTCTACATTCTTTTATTCTTTTCACCTCATTTTTCCTATTTTCTTCTTTTCTTATTTTAAAGAGGATAAAACCAAGGAAAATAAAACAGAATAAAACCAATCAAAATAAACCAGGGTAAGTGATACAGGACTTCAAGACCTTACAAAACTAACAATAGTTACCATAATACCTTTTGTTGTCTTCAGAATAGCTACAGATACCTTCAGACAGAGTAAAAATTGAACAGAACAGAATAGAATAGAAAAAATAAAAACAAAACAATGAATGCAACAAAGGACTTCAAAACAAACCAATAGTAAATCCAAAATGGCTACCATAATATGTCTTGCGAATGTTCAAATAGCTGCTCATGCCATCAGGTTTAACATAATCAAACAAAACAAAAGAGAATAAAACCCAACCCAACCAAACAATGAAAATGATATGGTTTCCCTGCTGGGATCACTCCCTGGTAAGGGCTGTTTCTCTCCCTCTGCAGTCCGTGAATGGCACCAACTTACAGAGAGAGGCTTGGGTATGGCTGTCCCCACTCCCTGTTTTCAATTAGAATGATTAAGATTAATTTTCAAATTGGCACAAGTAGCTTTTTCATATTCTTTGTCTTTTCTTTCTCCTAGGGTAACATTAAAGCCTACGCGAGGATATTAACATGTATATTTTGCACAGTTGTTTAAAAAAAAAATCCTGCTATATATGACTCTACTAGGATATAGGAAGACAATAGAACTATTCAAAAATAGTAGATATGAGTATTTTCTTCTGAGAACTCCTTTTTTAACGTTGGATAGAACACAGAACATAGCTTAGGTGACTGCCTTCCAAATTGGCCTGGAGTAAGAAAACAAATGCATTATAGACAATGTATTACAAAGCACAGAAACTATTAAAATACTTGATCTTGTTGAAAATCATGGTTAGGAAATAATTATGCAGATCAAAACCACATTTGCCCACAACCCCAAAAGGAAACCTGGTTCCCTGAACCCATAGTTGGTCTTTCCATTTGAACACATATGCATCCAGAAATTATGATGAAAATCAGCGAAGTGATACATTGTGAACATTGTACTTGAATTTGAAAAGTGAGTAACTAGTTATAAAATATTTTATGAAAATTAGTAAAACAGAGAAAGTCTAAGGTGTATAAACAAACTATGAACCCTGAAAAATAACATAGCAGAGAAAAATGTATAAATTCTAATTATCAATCTCAGAAATATTCTTTAGTAAGTTGTGTTAAAAAGTAAATTAGTTTTTGGCACATGCCTATCATCTCAGTACATGGAAGGGTGAGGCAATAGTACCTCCATGAGTTCAATGCCAGCCTGGGCTACATAGCAAATTCAAAGCCAAGTTGAACTATATAGTAAGTCTCTGTTTCAAAAACCAATAAATTAATAAATGAGGTTTATGCAACCGAACTGATAAGAGTAAACTAAGATTATAATTGCAAACATTTTTAAAATATGAAATAAAGATTAAGGGAGTGAAAAATGATTAGTGGACTGCACAGTATTGAATATTGAATCAGCTATTTGGAAGGCAAAGTCAAGTATATATTCCAGAATACTTATAAAAGATATCAGATGAAAACATTGAAAATTAATATACATTTGTTTTACAAGATATAAATGATTTAATACAACTTGGGGGAAAAAGAGAAAGGTAGGAAAATTATTTTTAAAAGCTATAAAAATTTCCAAAAACCAAATTAAAATTGTTTTTGAACTGAAAGGGCTAACAAGTTTGACTGAGAAAAATTCCATGACAGAACAGAATTTCAGAGGCTAATGACACAGAAAAACCTTAAGTCTTATCCACCAAAGTAACGTTACTAGACCAGTGAATAGAATTAGTTTGGCTTTAGAAAGCTTGATTCACAGAGAATTTCATGAGATAGTTGAGTGACATCTTCAGGATCCAGAGGGAAATTTTTAAATTCAAATCTAAAATTCTATGCCCAGTAAATCAGGTAGGAATTGTTTATTTATAAAATAAGTATCTTGGTGGTCTTTCGCGTCTCTACATAAGCTGCATAGGTATGTTTTAAACCCTGATGATTTTCCCTGGAAAATGATAGTCTAGACAGTTTTGTGAAAAGCTATACAAAATCTATTCACATTAATTTTCGTGTTTCTGATGAGGCATAGAATTTGCTTTATAGTCACTATCTGGATGAAAACTCCCTTACCTTTGAAACTAATTGTTAGCATCTATTATCTATCCCTTTTATTTCAGTACCAGCCTATGAAAGTAAAGATATGGGGAGCTGACACTATGTGGATCTTGCTTATACTATGTAAGAAAAAAACTCTTTGAACTCACTTGAGTTCATTGTCATTTTCCTTACCAAATATATAAGAATGCAGCAAGCCAACCAAGGAACAGTGACACTGTTTGGTACCTTTTCAGTATTTATAACCTGCTTGTCCACTTAAAAGTGGACAGAGGTTTAATATTTCAATTGTGTCAGTTTTCTTCTTCTGTTTTTAATCTTCATTCTGCTTATGATGTTAACCCTGTCCTCAATGTCACTGCCTCATTGTCATAAGGTATTTCTTATTGCTCCTGAGTGGTTTTCCCAATTATGTGCAGTGGCGTATGAGGGTGAGAAAGGGCAGATGCAATATATAAGCCGAGTCTTTATTTGCATTTATTTTTTAGAAAAGATAGTTTCCATCTTTTATATATTTCTCCCAGCTAGCAGAGTTTCACTTAGGTTCACCAAACACAACTGTGTTTCTTGGCCACCTATCGTTTTCAGAAAGCTGAGAATTGAGTATTGAAACTGAATTTCACTCTCCTGAGGCTTTGTATTAGAGGCTGGCAAGGAAACCCAGAGCTGGCAAAGGGTGCTAAATAAGCCAGTCATAGACTTTGTAACACCAAACAAATTAAGTTTAAGGAAAAAAAAAAAGAAAAAAGAAAATTTCAAGCACACGCACACACATCTTATAATATTTAACTTTCACAGACTATTCTTGCAGGAGAGGTGCTTACAGTATATAGACACACAAAGAAAAAAAATCAGAATGTTACCAGATTAACAAACCAGTGAACCAAATCCAGGAGTAGAATTTTATTTAATACTGAATGCTAAAGGTGTATCAAGAAATATGAAGCATCTACAAAGAATATTTCCTAAAGTATTTTGTAACACACTTTAAGGAAATTTATAATTTCAAGATGAAAAAAATAATGTAAAACTTTGACAGAAATAAAATCGATTTGAAAATTTTCTAATATACATATGTCAGAAAAAGTATATAGTGTTATCTGGGTACTTATTGTTGATTGGTTCAGGATAGCAAGGCTAGTACCAAGAACCATTTCCAAACAATTCTTTTGACAGGAAAGGGTAGGGAATGAGGAAGCAATCAAGACAGACAAGTTTTAACTTCCACTTCAAATGCTAAACAAACTATGAGTATTGTGACAAAAGTTTTGCTTTAGAACATGTACAGAATTTAATTCAAAGCTAACAAGCACCAAGTTATGACTCTAGTGTGATTATTAAGCAATCTGAAGAATGGATCAACTGATTTACTTTTGTTGGCTTTTATGAAGTCAATCATATTATTTAAACTTGAATTAAAATGGTTAGCTAAGTGCAATATAATGCATTTTTGTACTCTGGTGTACTCTAGTGTTTGGCATTATGAAGTGTACTCTGGTGTTTGGCATTATGAAGTGTACTCTGGTGTTTGGCATTATGAAGTTTGTTGAATCAGCATATAGGAAAAACAGTACACTGAATTACAGTTTAAGAATATAAATACAGAAGCCGGGTATGGTGGCACACGCCTTTAATCCCAGCACTCAAGAGGCTGAGGTAGGAGGAGTGTTGTGAGTTAGAGGCTGGCTTGGGTTACAATGTGAGCACGAGGCCAGCCTGAGCTACATGCTGCGACCCTGCCTCAAAAAACTAGGGCCTGGAGTTTGGCTCAGTGGCTTAAGTGCCTGCCTGGAAGGTGCAAGGCTGTGAGTTCAATCTCCAGTGCCCCCCCCCAAAAAGAGTATATATATATATATATATATATATACACAGTTTAAGAATATAAACTTGGATAATGTGAAAAAACAGTATGTCCAAAAGAGTAGGAATGAGGAATTATTTGCAGAGTTTCAATAAGCACTGCTGATGGTTCATAAGTCAAGAATGAACTTTATGTGTATGTAACCAGGTGAAGGAATGAAGTTTTACCATACACAAAAATCAGAAGTTAGTAGGAAAAGAGTTGCAACAAATAGAAAAAATTCTCTAATACTTTTATTTCTTATGTTGGGGAATCAATAAATGCTGTCTAAATATGATCAAATAAGATGAAGTCAATAATGTATTCAATTTTTATTTACTACTTAAGTTGTCTAAATACGGTGTTGGTGAACTAAAAAACTAAGTAATATGGCTTATTCTTATATTTTACTTTTTAATGTATCTAGTTTATTAAATCTAAGAAGATATAAACTAAAATCATAGTTATTTTTATAACCTTAGGAAAAACCTGAATATAAAACTATAATTATCAGGGGCCTGGCCTAGATTCCCAATGTCCCAAACAAGTGTAAGATGAAGGTTAAAATAAATGAGATGAGTGCTATGACTTTAGGGCTCCAGGAGATCAAAACCCTTCTACTGAGCTTGAGACTCTGAGGGCTAAGATAAGACCTGTCTCTGGACAGCCTGTATTTACTTTTTCAGTCAAAGAAGTGATTACAGTGGCAAACACAGGAAAGTTATATCAGATGTATAGAGGTATGTATACAGAGATATTATTTTCATATAATACCATACAGAATGGGAAATATAGGTGACATAAATTGATTTAGATATTTTTTAAATTCTTTCTATGAAAAGTCTGAATTCTTGTTCCTCACAGTATTTTTAATGTACTTGTTTTTATTCAAAAATAAAATTTTCCCTGACCCATCAAATAGTTAATGATAGATGAATTCTGCTCTGTGTTTTCTCATTCTTCTGTGAAATGGTCCCCAATTCCACAAGACTTGTTGCTGGTAACCCATTTATCTTACTAGCATATGTCTGTAGAAAGTATTTTCAGAAGAAGCAGAACACATGTGACTTTTTCAGATGGTTCTCAAATAGTTTGTTGTTGAAAAAGTAGACCTTTTAGTTATGTTCTCATGCCACAATAACAATGCCACTTCTCATGCATAGGCAGTGATATATTTGTTTTTCAATGCTGTCTGCTTGACAGAAATTATAGGATGCCATCAATCATAGACGCATCTTGATTTCAAAAGATGTAAAATGTAGAAAACAAACATGCAACTTTTAATGGATGAAATGCAGTACTTGACCTACTGCAGAGCTTTCTTGCTACTGAGTGACATGGTGATCAAGTACTGACTTCTTAGGTATTTGATGCCAAATAAACACATTAAATTCTATTCTTGTCATACATAAGTCAGCTACCATGATTTTCCATGAAGATTAACTATTTGTTTTATTCCTACTCTCAGAGTATCCACAGTGTAAATTATAATTTTCATTCTAACAACTGTACTTTTATCATTAGTAAGAAAATACCAGGGTTTGGATCTGGAACGTCCCCTAAAAACCCACATGTTTATAGATGAGTTTTGGGGAGGTGAATCTTAAGCCACTATATCTGAGCTTGCTGTTGGGAGGTGGCGCCTGGTCAGAGGAGACGGTTCCCTGGGGTATGACTCTAAAAGAGTAAATCTCATTTCCTGGCTCCTGCCTTCTTCCTCCACTGCCTGGTAACCCTGACAAGGGCAGCTTTCCTCTGCGGTGGGGCGGGCCCTTCCAGCATCCACTATGTCATTTCTGCTTTGGAGCCAGCAGACCAGGGACTGAAAATGTGAACCAGAATAAACCTCTTTCTTTAATTGAGGGACTTGGATGTTTTGTCCCTGCAATGAGAAAGTAACTAAAAAAAGGGAAAATATATAACCTGCGATTTTAACAGTGTAAAAAGTAAGAAAGTTTAACAGTATATATCCTAAAGCTTTTAGATCAAGCACCTATATAGATACTGTAGATGGTTATTGCAGCTATGTGTCCTTGCACGTTGGGCCATACATCAAGTTGTGCAATGTAATTATAAGGCAGAGAGGTCTAATTAATAGGAATATAGTTTTAAAAACATACCTGATTTAAACTTTTTAATATGCATTAAAATAAACAGAAAAAATAAGCCGAGTTTTAATAATATAATTCAAACTCAATATTAAAAAATATTGCACTTCAATATGCAGTCAGTTGGAAAATATTAATATAGCATTTTACATATTTTTGATATTAAGTCTTCAGCATCCAGTGCATGCCTTGTACATGAAGAGCATCTCAGAGGTAGTAATCAATAGACACATGATTGGTGGCTAACTGGACAGCACGGCTCTAGATTTTAAATGTTAGTGTACTAGTACATTAGATGTCTGTGCTTTTGAGCTAACTTTCTCCCTACCTTCACTTTTGATCTATCTGCCCGTGGCAAAAGAATTGTATACAAGTGCTATGAAATGAGGTTCACTGACTTTCCCAGTTGCAGAAGTCATTCATGTACTAATATACTTAGGGAATTAGGCATAGTGTCAGGGCTCACACAAGTTATAGCCCTGACTAAGAATACAGACAAGAAAGAGTTTCAAGATCTAGTCACTATGTAGGAAAAAATGGGCCATTTTTGTGTGATACCTGCTTTGTATCTTAGGCTCTGTTTTTGGGCTTTCATTTTGAATGACACTTTCCATTTTCTTCCTTCTCCCTCTAGCCCTCCTCCCCATCCTCATCCTCCCCTTCCTGCTCCTCTTCCATCTCCTTTCTCTTCTTTTTCTCTATTTTATAGCTACTTTTAGTGTCATTCCTGTTTTCCTCTTTCACATCGACAGTTGTTTATATCAAACATAGTTAGTCTCCTTTACTATGTTATTTTCTCTTTTTCTCTTCCTTCTCTTTGCTGTCCCCACAGTTGTTCTCTTTCTTCTGTCCTCAGATATAAGACCTACATGCTGTTGATCTGTCACAGTGGGCAACGATTCCTTTTCCTTCGATAGTAGTACATTCTTATGCTCAAGTACAAACTGCACAGTCTGCTGCAAGCATCTAACCCTGTGCATATGCAGAACACCAGCAACTTGTCACGGCTTTGTTGTGTTTAATGTTTGCTTATAATTTATACTCCACATAATTTACAAAATGCTATCTGACTCTCATCAGAATGCCTTCAACATTCAAGCTGTATTCCTCAAGCTGTTTTGTGCTGTGGTAGGCAGCCACAAATCTTTATTATTGCGGTATGCTTGAAGTGAAAGATTAAAGAGTTATCAGTTTTTGGTTGCCAAAAACAGTCTCTTTTAGTTTTTTAAAAATATATGCAATGCCTTTGAAATTTAAAATCATATTAAGCTTATATATAATAAAAGGTCAGTTTATGAAACTATTTTACCAGTTCATGCAGCTATCATTTGCACAAGTAAAATTTAAAAAAAGTTAGAAATTGTTGTTAAAACTCAGAAGGTTTAAAAAGCACTTGTAGTTCTACAGGCGTAGTTTTATACTGTATAGTAATATGAAAATATGAATTTCAATAAAATGAAAGTATTTTAATAAGTCTTAAAAGAAACAAAAGTAAAAATCACTATACTAGAGAAAACCAGAAACATAATTCTATAAATTTATTGAATTCTTAAATAACAGTACTGTTCTAAGTGTGTGCATCCAAAACGTATTTCCTTTTGCAATGATTAAGTTTATTCCCATTTTCACAGACGAGGAAAATGAGGTACAGAAAGTTCTTGGCAAAAAAAGTGGTAGAACTATGATTAGACCAAAATGCATATTTCTTCAGAAGTGGTGTTATAAACAGTCATATCACCTCTGCTCAAGTATATACAGTAGTACCTCAGCTTATAAACTTAATTCATTTTACTATTTGGGGGAAGATCACTGTATTTGTGCTTGTGTGGATAAGATGGTTGTAGCCGTGTTTATCATCAGATCCGGAGTTTGCAAATGGAAGCAAAATGCTGCCCAACACTTTTGTTTTGAACCGAACTGCTTGCAAACAGAAGTGTTGGCAAGTTATTAATGTAAGTCTTACCAGAATAAAGAGAACAGAGAACAATTGCATAGATATTTTTATCAGGTTTTTAGAATTGATTACTATGAATTTTGGCCTCCAGCTTCAGCTTGTCTTAATGAAGACTGCATTTTCCATATTCTTGAATGTAAGTGAGTCACAGACTAATTTTTGACCAGTTTGATGTAGATGCATTTTTAAATAAATTCAGTTTTCCCTTAATGAGAAATATGAAGCAGTCATACAGGACTTTTCCCCTTTGACAATGTGTGAATTGTGTGTCATCTTAAACCCTAAAGGCAGATTATTCCTAGAGGGATGATAGACAATAAAGCAGAAAGCATAGACCTCTATCATAGACCAATTCATGCCAGAATTTCCATATGGAATTGGGTCTGCACTAGAGATAAATATCTATTTATTTAAAAACACTGCTACTCTGGGTCTTTGCTAAAGCAGTCCATCTGAAGTCCTAACCAATATAAGTGGATTGAATTTACTATGAGTTCTCTATATCAGTTGTCACCAATTTCCTTGCTGCCTATCTCTTACCTTTTGTTTAAATGTTGGTTAAAATGCCTACCTGGAAAAAAAAGTAGACCAGGCTGTGCCATATTGTCACTATCACTCCTCCATTATAGACCAATTCATGTCGAAACCTTCATATGGGACTTTATACATGGTGACCCTCACTTGCTTATTAACCACACTGTGCATATTTTACACACACATGCATGTACACACACACAATTCAGAGATAGGGAAAAAACTGTATCTCCAATACAAGCTATGTAGATGATATTTCCAGGGGCACAGTTTCACAGTGAAAATCTTACGGAAAGTACGGAATAATTCAATGTACTTCAGTTGACTGAGATAGTGTCTAAAGAAAGACTAACTGTACAAAACTCTCTGAATGAAGTAATAGTAGGTTCTATTACACTGTGAAGGGTAGGGTTTTTTCATGCCACTAAGTAGTATTAGAAATACCAGTTAAATTAGTGTTCCAGCTCACAGATTTTTTTTTCTCACTCTTTCCTGAAAAATTGTCAGAAAGGAAAGAAAATTTGATTATACTTTAAACTGTTTCCAATTTTTACCTTAGACAAACTGTGTACATAGAGTCAAATGGTACTCAGTTTGAAATAACTTGACACTGCATATATTAAGCTAAAAGAAAGGCGATGCAAGTACACTGAGACTGATTTAGTATGCAATATTTATCTGTGGGAGAGAGAAACAATTCAATTCGGGCTGATTCATCCTCCATTTTCTGTGTGCAGAATCCCACAGGGGGTCATCTACTATCATTTTATACTTATTTGGTATGCGCAAATATATCAGACAGTAATAGAGTAAAACCTGCGATCATGGCAGGCACAGTAACCCGCTCTTCCCCATGTAGCTAACATGCAGGGCTGAAGTTTTTGCTTTTTCCTTCATTCGCTTTATGACTGTGAAATTGCAGTAATTGTTTTTGAAAAAACTTTTATATTTTCACTTCACAAATCAACCTAGGAGGCTGTCCCATACTGTGTACTGTTTCTGTCTCAGATGAGTATCATTTTAGAGTTTGGACATGATCTTAGTTTTATTCATTTATCCAATTTAGCTAATTTTCTTTCCACAATCCATTGATAGAGCATAATTTATTTTTTAACTCTCATTTTTCTGTATCATCTTGTTGGCTTTCTAAATAAAAATGCCATTTCCATTTTCATATAGTTTTCCAAGATAAATTTGCTAGAGTTATGCTTGCAATGAGACTATCTGAGAATGTAATTCTGGCTCTCAGTATGTCTAATTAAATGTATTACTTAAGGTATAACTCCATCCTCACTAAAATACTATGAATTCTGTCTAAGATTCTTGTGCCATTATTTTTAGCAATTATTTTTCTAATTTAAAACAAAGCTTAAGAAGTTTCATACTTTTCATTTTTATAATTTTTTATTTTAAAAAACTATACAAATTTTATATTCTGCAAAAGTAAATAATCTATTTTAGAACTTCTTTGTCTAAATGACAGCTTCAAAATAGTAATCTTGGAAGTGTGTCACTTATTTCAACAATATAATAACCAATGTTTAAAATTTACATAAAAGATCTACATAGAAGACTTGCTGTGTATCTTCTGAGCTACTCTGTGCATTCTGATTGATTTCAATCGTTTATAGACTGACAGCCACGGAGTGCTTTAAAACCAAAAACGTTTTTTTTTTTTTTTTACAGTTTGCAGATTCTTATATTCCTATAAAAAGTGAACAAACTTATTTTTTAGTAACTCAAATTATATGTGATAAAATATTGGCAGCAATAAAAATGTTCCTAATTTCTGTTTATTTTCCCTTAATCTTAAATTGTCTTCATGATAGTCCAGTTTCTCCTTAGTCATTTGGGATTGAGATATGAGCCATTAATTTGCCTTTTTCTTTTACTCTGTTTTCTTCAGACCAATTTTTGAAACTCTCAGATTCTGTGGGATTCAACCCTTTTCTCTTATTTTCATTAACACCTACCACCAAATCAATTCAGGTTTTTATCAGTACTTCCTGCAGTATAACTACTTTTGAACATTAGTGTCAGTTTCCTAAACGTTGCATCTTTTTCTTTGTGCCTTGATAGGAATAGACATTTATTATTATTATTATTATTATTAATTTTTGCTAGTGTGTAACTTCAGCTTGGCCATGACTCATTTGATGGAGTTTCCTTAAGACTGGTCTGTGTCTGCAGCAGGAGTAGGCTGGTTCTGTCTAACATTATTAGATGACCATAGTTCTTTTAAAGTATTATCTATGCAAGTAGATACACGAATGGATGTAGCTGGTCATTCCCAAGGATGTGATTTGGAAAATAATGCATTTTCTACAGTATTTGTATGCTTTGTTTGTATTGTTCTGTTTTTTTTTAAATATTTTATTAATAATAAAAGACAAGACAGAAGAGAATCCCCCATATTTGCTACATTGCCTGCTATAAAGAGATGCTTGGGTTGCTGCCCAGAGGCCTGGCCAAATCTACAAAACAAAAGTTGGTTGATGTTCCTTGGTTGCTATTAATCCAGCCAGACCTCCGAAACAGCAGGTTGCTTACGGGGGCGGGTGGTGGTGGTGGTGGTGGTGGTGGTGGTGGTGGTGGTTAGTGTTTGTCCCCGATTCCAAACCCGCGCGCCGGTGCCGTGCGGGCCGGGCGGGGGTCCCGCGAGGGGTCCTACTGGTTCTCCTCCAAGGTCCTGGGATCAGGACCTCAGAGGGCAGTCCATATTGCTTCCTGATCCGTGCCTGCACCGCGCGGGCTGGGCGGGGGTCCCGGAGGGGCCCTACTCGTTCTATTGTTCTGTTTTTTAACACCATTTAGAACATAATGCATACTAGACGTGGATCAAAAGCTTCAGCTAGAAAAAAAAAACTCACTCAAAAGAATTGAAGAGTTACTTATTTACTCAAGGTAATACAAAACACTTGCTGGAGCAATGTAATAAATTCTCTAATTGTTTGAACGGAAGATGCATTACAAAATAAAGTGGATAATTATGGTCTTCTGCCTTTCCTAATAGACTTTATGGAAACATTATTTCTAAACAGCCTAACATAGGTTCTTCCAAATGTATCATGTTAAGACTCTGGACACTGAACTCAACACTGCTAAAATTCCATTACTATTCTGTATTTTCCAATTCTTTCTTTTCTTTTTGGCAGCAGGGTCATTTGACTCTAAAGTTATGCTTTCAAGAACCCACACTTACTAAAAGGAAACTCATGTTTATTTCAGTTTTCTCTTTCCTTTCCTTGACATCTTATATCTAATTAAAAACTACTAAAGGATAAATTCAGTCTTTTCTTGTTCATAAACTCATGACCTTTATTCTACTCTCCCTAACAGAGTGGATTGAGGTGCACGTAACATCTGCTGATTAGGATACCGTATTTGGGTTCCTTCATTTAAGAAACACTTATTTTTCCTTTCAAAATCTGTATGTTCCCATCTTCTTTGAGCATCTTCTGTTCTTCACAATATGAGGAAATTAAAGTGGTTGTGTTAGAAGATAATCTGTCAAACAACAAAAATATTTTGAGTATGATTAAAGAGGCCCTAAACTGACATTTTCATACATGACTGTTCACTTCAGTCACGAGGACACTGTCCCAAGGAAAAAGTAAGAAAACAGCCCAAGAATAGATTACATGCTTATTTTTACCTTACTCTTTTTTTGCATAGTTATCAGCCACTGGTTTTTAGTTTTTAATTTTCACTTGACTTTGAAAGATAGAGAAAAAGACCTAAACAGAAAATTATTATGTGCACATTGGTACTCCTAGGTTTAGTCAATTATTTTGCTCATACGTATCATTGATATTAGCTCTTATTTTTTGTGTACCTACTATATTCTGTGAGTTGTGCTAAGCACTTGGGGTAAAGTAGCTGAATTAATCCTTATAACAACTCACTGAGTAAAATATATTTTTCCTGTTTTACAGGTCACGAAACAGGCATTGAAATATTTAGAAACTCATTATATTGTTCTCAGGTCTCTGGTCCTTAGTATTCATAAAATATAATTTCACTGAATGAATAAATAATTGGGTAAGTAAAAAATGTATTCCATAGAGTTAATTTACGGAAAAATCTTTCAATAACATATATGGGCTTTCTGATATGAATTTCTTCTATCACGTCACTAGAAATTGGGACAAATTTTTTATTAAAATATTTAGAATTTCTTAATTCCTCCTTCTCTGCCTGGCTTTTCCTATTCTTTCCTCCAAATACTGCTGACATTCTTTTGTCTTTATGCTGTTTTCCTCAAAGTCATTCTATATTATGTTATCTTCTTTTGTTCATGACCAATACTTTTGGACTTTGTTTCTGTTCTTATCACAAAATCCTAAAGTACAGAATTTTTATAAATTATTTTGCTAAATGATTTTTGTGTTATCCCAATAAGCTCACCAAAAGATTCAATTACTTTCAAGACATTATCTTCTTTATTACATGTGTAATTCTGTGCATTCAGTCACTATATGAATTATTTGAATTCTTAGTTCTCTGACCTAGCTATATTTACGGTGCTGGAGAAAAAGTCTGCAAATTCTTGCATTAATATTGACCAGTTATAATTCATGAGTAATACTCCAGTAAATCAAAACACAATTAAATAGTTTAGAGTCTGTTACTGGGATTTGGACTGGTTAATGCAATTTAATTATAAAATGACTCAGTCAAACACTAGCCATTGTGAATGTGTTACATTTTAGACAGAGTCTATTTATTGGGAAGACAAAAATTATACACACACACACCCATAGATACACATACACACTCACACACAAATATGTATACCTACAGTGGTACCTCATTTCACAAACTTAATTTGTTCTACAATTTTGGAAAAGATGGTCACATTTCTTTTTGTCTGGGATAGATGACCTCGGTTACATTTGTCACCCAATGCAGAGTTTGGAAACAAAAGACAGAATTTTGCAGAATTGTTTGCAAACAAAAACGTTATTGAACTGAGGTTCTACTGTACCTATTGCCCTCAAGAGCTCACAAAATACAGTCTTATACCAGAAGCACACTTGTGAAATGTAAATCTCACCTATGCTCTGAATAAATTCAGTCAATAGTCATTAAACAACTGCTATGCTTAAGATAGTAGGGTATATATATAGAAGAATACATACAACAACCAAATTGGAACTATTACTTTAGAACTATTCATTAGAAATTATTGATGTATATTAACCTGCATATTTGTCATTTATTATTCTGGTCACTTGATTTTATTTATCAAATTTCCAAAACCTTGAATAAACTTCTTAGTTCTCAAATTCTAGTATTCCTTTAAGAGAAGTTGTCTTGATGGCAAAATTTCAATTCTTTGGATGACATTCATGAAAAATTCTTTCTCTGTGTAAGTCTATCCTCACAATTTTATGCTTTTACATTTTAGAAATAGTATGTCATTGTCACTCTTGGCACGCTTGCTGCCACACTTGTTATAAACTTATTTGGGAAGTAATATTTGAAAAATGTACTACAAAACAGCATGAGATGGATAGTAAAATGAAATACTTATGATTCATATTGAAGTAAATTAAATAAAAATTGTGAAGAAAAGTAGAAATGGACAACGATTTATAGTTGGAAATTTTAATGTACTGATACCATTTCAATTATTGAAAACAAAAAAATTGATGCGCAAAAATTTATGTATTTATCCATTCCTCTATATTATCTCTGGGCTGAATCATAAAATAATATTTACTCATGCATATTGTTAATATTTTCAAATTCAAAAATACGTAGTCTATGTAAAATGTGTCAACATAATTAAAATAATTTAAGTTTGTGACCAAATACAATAAAAACCTAGAAATTAATATCCAAAAAAAAGAAAAAATTAAAAATAGTAAAATTACCTCCAAATGATGCAAATGTCAGAAAAGAGCTCACAATTGAAAATATTACTTTGTACTGAGTAATAATGAAAATATTATACTCAGAAATTTGCAGGTCTAGAGATGGTTTAGTGCTAGAGCACAGGTCTAGCTTCACTGGAGCCCTGAGAAAACCGATAAATGAGGCCTCAGAATTTAAAAGCAGAAGAAATAACACTAAAAAGAGGCTAATGTCCATTTTAAAATTTAAAAAAGGCATTAAGAGAAACCCAATTTAAAGTGAAGAGAACGACAAATACAAAAGCAAGAATTAAAATGAAGTATGTGAAATGATTACCAAAAGCACAGCTGGCTATACAAATATCTAATAAATACATTAAACTGATGCAAAATTTATGAGATCATGACAGAAATACATCTGAGTAGCTATAGATATTTTATATGCATTCATATTGAATATTATTTTTTAAAGTTTTCTACATACAAATTAGAAAATACATATGAAGTAAATTTCATAAAATACAACAAATCTAAAAGCAAATTAGATGCTATATCTCAGTAATTAAAATCTCAGTATTTCTCAAAATGAACAAACCAGCAACAAAACTCGTGACTTGCTGTGTTTATAATACAGGTCTGCTGAAATGTGACAGACAAACAAGGAATTGTTTAGATTATAATGATGTCTTACACAGAATTTCACAGAAAAGCTGAAATAGGTAAACCAGTCTAACTTGATATTTTTCCATCAAGTTACCAGAGTAAATGACATGAGACACAATACTTTTAACACCTTTATCTCAGAAGGAACAGTGGCCAAAACTTATTTTAAGGACTTCTCAGAATCATTACGGGGGTAATAGGAGTTTCTCAGTCACACTGCATGCCCACTGCTGGTGGACTTTTAATGGCTTTATGGAGTTACTTTGGGACACAGGCTATTGAAGAAAACCCTTCAGGAGCAATAGTGTTCTCGGGACAAAAGTTGACGAATTTTGAAATCACAATTTGACTTTTTAAGACAACGCAAGAAGCTCTCATGCTGGTGATGCAACAGACCCTACCACAAACTCCTAAAAATGTGTTTGTTGTTATGACGACCATCATACCCTATAAGGAGTTTCAGCAGCTGCGATTATAAATCAAAAAGGGGGATATGTTGAGGACTAGGAACTGTAAATTGATGCTGTAGGGCTCTTATGTTCTCCTTACCCTGCCTGCCTTGTGGGTCATTTCCGGAATGCAAAAATCACCTTCTGCTCTTGGTCAGTGAGATTAACACCCAGGGTTGGGAATGGATTTTGGTTTATTTTCTTTATGATGTTAAACTTGCCCATTCTACCACAGCCTTTATGTGCTTGCAGGAAAAGCACTCTACCCACTCCCCTACACTGGCTAATAAGTAGTGGCTGACTTGGAGTGCATTTGTATCTGCCCAGTCTGAAGCACTGACCTCCCAGATCCCCATCATGCATTAGGAAAAAAAAAGTTGCCTTTTTAATTTCGTGCCTAGAAATGACTCTTTCATTTCATTGGTGATACCAGTTGACTAATCACTACTGAGTTTAAACAGGACAGAGAAATAAAATCCTTCTGTGACAAAGAATACCTTAGGTACACCTGAGGTCTGGACAGAGATTTTTAAACATTCATAAGGTCAGTCCGCCACAGTGTGTGTCTCAGATAAGAAACATTAAACAATACGCATTCTTTCTGTCATGAAGGCAAAAGAAAAGCCAACTTCAGATACACAAATATGTGATTTTAACAAATTAAGAGAGGACAACTGAGGCGCCTGTATACTGTGTTGGCAGTGTTAACTTTTGGAAAGAAATCTGTTAGTACCTTGTAAATTAAAAAATCACTTCTATTCATTGAAATATATACACAGGTTTTCTAGGAGACACATACGAGTATATTTTAGAATAGTGGCTTTTAATACCTTCAAATTGGAAATACCTTAAATTTATGTTAACAATAAAATGAATGCATTATTAGTATTTATATGTTTTTAATGTGGCCCAAATAATTACATGTGTAATATTTACATAATGAATTCATATCCAATAACAGTTAACTGTAGCTTACCTAAAAATCAGATTTATTCAAAGTTTATTATTTACCTAAAGATAGAATTTCTAAATTAATATGTGACTATTAATACAAATCTCAAAATGAGAAAATATAAGTTATTTTTAAATAATTATTTATATCGGTTGTCTTATGATTGTAAGAATGCATACATAGTTAAAAATTAGACATTTGAACAAAAAATACTTATTTAAAAATCACAATGGAAAGGTAAAATAATCACAATTTGCAGGTTTTTTTAATCAAGGAACTATCCACACACTCCCCACTTTATTCTTCCCTTTGATTTGTTAATGTCAGGAACCTATTAGTAACTGAAATTTTTCCTGCTTGAATCTAAATAAAAAGAATAAAGGATTTTCTGTTTAATTACATCTAAGATAGGCTTGGTTTAATTTTAGTGCTATAATACTTTGGCTTAAAATAATTATTTTCGGAATACCAAGAGGGATTGGAATAACAACATAGCAAATATGAAGTTTCTACAGTGCTTGAAAAATACATCTTTTTATTTAAGAACAAAACAGAGTTTACATTTTAAAGAAAAATCCTCTTCACAGCAGTAATCGTATTTTCCTCAAGCAATTTCTGTTTCGGCTTTTGCCAATCTGACAAGATTTCAGGCATACAAATTGCAGTCTGTTTAGTTTAGCCAAATCAACTTGAAAAGTTCTGCCCATAAAAATCTCTCACTTCTCTAGCTCTCAAACAGATTTAAATGAGAAAAATCTGGTACTTAATGTTCTCCTGGTAAGGTTGCTTAGCGACCACTCCACCCCACAGCTCAGACTGTGGCTTAGGTGTAAAATTAACTATTTAAACTCTTTCAGAAATACAAGTGAACATACAAACAAATAAAAAAAAAATTCAAAAGTCATTTGTCATGTTTTTGGCCAAAATAAATGGAATTTAGTCCTTTAAAATATCATCTCTATTTTCTTCTTTATAAATCAGATTTCTTAATGCATTCATAATTTTAGAATTAACCACAGGTTTGACTGTTATTTAAAAAGGTTCATCTTCACTGATTTAACAGAGCTCAGTTTAAAATAGCCCTTATATGTTAGGTGACTTTTAAACACGACAATAAACATGTTAAGTGAGTAAATATTTTAATTCAGTTCATTGATTTTGGAACAGAGATGGTTTGGAAATAAAGCGCAGCTGTATAACTTACTGTAGGATTAACAATTTAAAATGGTTACAAAGAAAATGTACGATGTGTAAACTTCCATCTCATAACATATTCAAATATATGTTTTCTTGTATAGCTTTTAACCTTTACGTTGTCAAATCTTGAGTTTTGTGAATAGTAATAAGGGTTCTGATCGAGAAAACCATAATGAAACAATTTCTCTTCAAATGCCCAACTTCAGCACTCACCAAAATCCTTATTTGACTGGTCTTTTATTCTACATTATTTCTGAATGTAATTTTTAATTTGAACCTGTAACAAAAATTCTCATCAAAGTCTTTTTGAAGATACAAAAGAATTATATTCTTAGTGCTTTTAACATGTCTGTAAAATAATGAGGAAGGTACAGTGCATCAAACGTTTAAGCCTGACCTAGCACACTGTTAGAATTACAGATTGTGTCTTGTAAAACTTTGTTTTTAGATAAATTAGTTCTAAAAAAAATCACAGAAATATATAATCTCTATTCTATTCCTACAATACATAAAATTAATCAAATTTTAAGAACATTTATGGGTTTATAAGTCTTACTGTCCAGTTATTTGCCTGAAGTCATAAAGACAACTTTGAAATTTCTCTTAATCACTAATTAAGTGGGAACTGTAGCATAATTAATACCTCTTGAGATGTATTATTGAACCACATTGTATTTAAGAATGAGAGTAGTTGCATTACTCAGGAAAATCTATTCAGGTTTAATATTTTCCAGGGAATTATAAAGCATTGACTATGAAGAAACATTTATGTTAAAGATTAACTATGTTTTAAAAATGTTGTTGCTTTGTTTGCTTATCAATTCTCTTACATGAAAGTTATCTTTTGCCATGAAAAGAAAATTATTTCAAGTATTTTCCAAAGCTGATTATAACGTAAACATCATCACTGAGGGGAAAAAAAGCGCTTTAATTCCAATTCCTCTGCAGTCTTATAATAAAGCTAAAACTAAACATTTTCATTTGCAAAGTTTCAAACATTTCAGAACAAGCAAATAATACTTAAATAGAGAATAAGGCTGAAAACTAGATAGGTTGAAGAACTGAAACCAGCATGGGAACTAGAAATTGAGTTCTGATCTTAGATGCAAAAATAATACTATTTTGAATATCCATGACAGTATTTGTATGTGTAAAATTCTGGAATGGCTTCTGTACTTAGTGTACAAATTATAAATACATTTTTCATGTGAATTATTTCTCTTAGATTGATCAGTTCAATTACAGAGATGGGAAATGAATCACAGAATTTCCTAAGTAGGAGTTTAGTGCCTAGAAGTTGTCTTTAAATCCTCTTATTGTTGTTGACCTAATGATCTCTTGTTCTGCTGAGTGTGCCCAAGGCAGTTCTTCCTGTCAGTGTCTGAAAAGAAGCATTGATTCTCTCCTAACTATTCAGTACAGCACAGACTGGCAGATTAAGAGAGGTGCTAATGGCAAGATCGGAAGAAGAGAAAAACTTTTCAGTGGCAGGGGGAGGCATGTAAGATTCAGAAAGGAAGTTATTGCCGGCATTAAAGTACAAACACATAGAAACAGGCATTTATTGAAGAGTATAAAAATAGATATAAAAAGCAGGGCTGCCAATGAGAAAATGATAAAAGAAAGAGAGGTGTTCCTTGAATAAACAAGCAACATTTGGGTAAAGAGGGAGGTGGAGGGAATAAAAGTGAGATGACAGATGGAGCTGGTTTACAAAAGTGCAAGATTATATTAAAGAACCTAAACTTCACATTCAACAAAGGGTTAGAAGGTTTTCTAGCACAGACTGGAATACCTTTTCCTGTACTAGAAAATGAAACGTTAAGAGGTTTTATTATTGCACTGGAGCAGATAATTAGGCAATTAAAACTATTAAAATTTGATAGAATATCAGAACTATAAAGCATGCCTGCCAAGCTAAGACTTGGCTTTGGAAATGCAACCCTTGCTTTTAAAATTATTAGTGCTTTGTTGCTTTCCATTACTAAGAAACAAATATTGGAGGTAGACGTAGTGTTTATCTTCAAGAAAAATAACACATTTATAAGAGATTCATATGTAGAAAGTGAAAAAGTAGGAGCACGCAATGGGAGAAAAGATTTATGAATTAAATATAACTATATTAGCTTCGAATAACTCTTTGAGAGAAAGACTAATATAAAAATCATTTGCAAAGAGAATGTATGTAAAGGCATAAGCATTCACATAATTAATAAAATTATCACACATTTTTATGATTTCAAAAGTATATAGCTGAATTACATACAAATATAATAACCTATGACAATATCTTAGAAATTAGAAAACTCAAATCCAATTGAAGATTAATAATGACATTTCTAACAGATAAAGCTTGCTAAAATCTTTAGGTAGTATGCAAATTAGAATTAGTAAGGATTTTCTAACATTTTAGCACAAAGAAAACAGTAAGTAGGATTTGAATTCCAACTAGAACAAAATGGAAAATATGTTCATTCTGGGCAAATTAAGTCTCTTTTGTTAGTTCATCTCAAAAATATCATCTCTAGTGTTATTTGACCATTGCTATAGCAACCTCAAGGTCTGGTTTGTACTTTAAAAATAAACTTAGATATTTAAGCTAAAAGAACCCCAAGAGACAAGAGACTAGTCAATTTTTGATTGCTTAATTGAGCCCTAATAAGTCATAGCTAAAATGCATGACATCTGATTTCATATTTTATATTTTAGATAAAGATTGGATCACATTTAGAGAATATTATAATGTTTAAAAGATTTCCAGCAATGTATTAAATATAATTAAAAAATAATCAAATAAGAGTACAATGTGTTAATTTATCTTGGGAGTTTGTTTGTCACATATATGGTACCACTGAGGACTTAATCTGTGAAGAGAACCCGTGGCTTACAATAATAAAATGTGCAAAATTTATCTACTAAACTGATCAAACCTCATTTCAAAGAGGTATTTAATGAACCAGTATTCAAGATTTCTGGACAAGATAACGGTTTAGCAATATCCTACTTTCTTTTGGAAAGATGTATTTATTAAAGTTTTACTGCACAGTCTTGTTTAAAAATAAGAAAAGATTTAGACTGACCAGAAATAAAGAAAATACACTAAATTGTGAGTAGGTGTTAGGTTCATGTGCCCACAGTGAGACAAGGTAAAAATACAGAATTTAAGAAATAGACTTTAAAACTCACATAGCATTCATAGTTAAAACTGCTTTGAATAAAGTCAGAGGTCATAAAGGAATTGTACTGCCTGAAAATATGTCTGTCTTCTGTCTTAGACCATTACTTGAAGAAAGTTAACAACATAGCCTGAAATATAGGAGAACCAACCATTAAGCAACCGAAAGCATAAGCAACTTTGAATGTCAGTTTTAGTAAAAAAGAATGCAAATTAAATTTAAAATGGATAGCATTTGAATTCACCATGACATTAAAACTTCTCATATATTAACAACTGTATGCACTAGTCTACAGTTTACCAGAAAAAAACAAAAACAAAAACAAGAACAAAAAACATGGTCAAAGAAACCTACTGAGATATCATGAAAGATTATCATTGCTAAAGGTGAACTCATACACAAAAGCTATAGCACATTTAGGAAACATAGCCAATGCAAGGCTGTCTACAGAGTCAAGCAAGGTAAACTGATCACTAAGTTCCTAAGAAGTGTTCAGCATGGTAAAGAGAATGGAAAAACCTCTTAGGAATTGTGTTTTTATATCTTTCCTAGTATCTTCAGCAGAGTATTTGATAATTTGGAATTGCCAGGCAGCCTGAGTAGAGGCTTACCTAAACTTGGAAGTTAATTCTACGGCATTGCCAGTGGTTTAAAATATTCAGTTTGGAACAAGATAGCTACCATAATAAAAGTCTAAAATATTGCAAAAATTAGTAAATAAAAATGACTTTTTTTTAGGAATTAAACATATTTTTAAGAATTAAGACCCTCAGAGCTTCCTAACACTGTCTTTC
>RJWM01031400.1:0-22453 GCA_004363535.1 Dasyprocta punctata | reverse complement strand
TTTCCTTTGTAGGTGATCTGTTTTTTTTCTCTAATAGTTTTAATATTCTGTTTGTGTGTTGAGTTTCTGGGATATTGATTATTATATGTCTGGGTATAGGTATATTCTGGTTATGGTTAGCTGGATTTCTATATGCTTCACTTATCTGAAAGTCTCTTCCTGTTCCCATGCTTGGAAAGTTTTCTGAAATTATTTCTGTAAATAGGCTTTTAATTTGATTTGTATTGACCCCTGCTTTTTCACTCACACCTTTTATTCTTAAGTTATGCTTCTTTGGGTTGTCTTGCAGCTGTTGTATTGTTACTTCCAGGTTTCTTATTATTTTTAAGAGATCTTTCCTTTCCCAATCACAAGCTGCAAACCTGTCTTCAAGGTTTGAAAGTCTATCTTTAGTTTCCTTCAGGTGGTTTTGCCAACTTTCATTGGATTTTTTGAATTCCTGGTATTCTCTTTGAATCTGTTTCATGTATTCTAAATCTTTTTTGTATTGTTCATTCCAGGTTTCCCTCATTTTCCCATGCTCCATTTTTTCATCTCTGTCTCCTTTAGGGTTGCCTAGCAGTTCTTTTATTATGTTTTTCATTTCTTCCTTTATTTGAGTTAGTATTTCTGTTCTAATTTCTTCTATAGCCTCTTGAAGTTGTTTTTTTTTTACTTCAGTTGCCATCACCTCACAAACTTCAGTTGTGGAACTCCCGATCTCCTCCGCGTTTGCATCTCCTGGACTTGCTTTGCTTGAACTGGAGGCCAGAGACTGCCCCCAGCTTCTTTGTCTTGGCATATTTCTGTGTTCCCCTGGGCAAATTGGTACTAGGGACCCAGGCACTCCTGCATTGGCCGCAAACTCTCCGAAGTGAGACAGGTTCCTCCAGCCTGTGCTGACTATGGATATCTGATATTTGCCACTGGGGGCGCTATTACAGCGCTATCCACTGCCTTTCCACAGCCTGCCTTGGCTCTGCGATGGCTGGTGGGGCACACACAGGGGCCGGCAGCCACCTGTGAACCTGGGCTGGTGGGCCAGTCACCCGCAGACTCTCCACCACTACCCTTGGAGTGTGCGTGGAGCCACCATCTCCAGACCAAGCCTGTCACCTGCAGGGATCCTCCAAGGTGGCCCCCAGTATGCTCGCAAGGACAGGGCTCAGCCTGAGCAACCTCCACGGGTCTGTGCCCAACTAGGTGTCCCCAGCCCAACTCCAAGATGTCTCCCCGCCAATCTCCCCCTCACAGTGCAGGGTGAGGACCTCCTCACTCACAGTTCTCCAGGTCTGCTCCCCCTGTCCACTGCCACTCTCCTCGGATGCCGTCTCTCTGAGGAGAGGACTCCAGGGTCACCACCACCGCGGGCACAGCTCTCCGACAGTGTGTCCCCAAGTTCCAACAACTTCTTTCACAGAGTAGGTCTGGCTCCAGGCAGAGGCGCCACCACCACCGCCCTCCTTGTCTAAGTGCCTCTTTCCACTCTTTCTGTGGGCTTCAATTCTCACTGTACATTCTTCCTGGGTCCAGAGGACCCGCCTCCCTCCTTTTTGTCTTCTGCATGTTGCTATATTCCAGCATTTGGAAAGTATCTTTCAGGGAGGCCGCTTACCCTGCTGTTTACCATTCCACCATCTTGTCTCTTTCTACATATTTTGACTTTCTAATGAGAGAATAATCTTTCCCTTCTTATGTATTTATTGATAGTTTGTTCACTTAAACAAGGATTTATGGAATTTTATTTCAGTGATAACTTTGTTATTATAATTTACTTTCAAGTTCATATTGTCCCACATTTAGCCAGTAAAAATGCTTCATACTACCTCTGTGACCTGTTAATGTATATTCATCATTTTTTGAGCACTCCTTCCTTTTTAGCACAATAAGCTGATTCAGGCTCTTCTTGTGTGTTCTTTGCCCCAGTCCTGAAATCAGTCATTTTTCTAAAGATTCCTGCTTCCTCTTTGTGAAGAGTTATTTGGAAACCAATGTCTGAGTTCTGGGTGTACTCATCATTACTGAGATCTCATTACTTCTACATTCTCTCAGAGATGGAGCTGAGAAATAGATGTATGTGTGTGCATGTATATATGCATAAGTACATGCATCGACTACATACAGATGCATATCAATCTATCTATCATCTATTTATTTATTTATTTATTTACTTTTTTGTGGCACCAGGGATTGAACTCACAACCTTGTACCTGTCAGGCAGGCGTGTAAGCCGCTGAGCCAAACTCCCAGCTCTTCATCTATCTGTTTAAACTCATGACATTCTGCTCCTGTTCCAATACAACAAAGTAATGTTCAGTGGATTCTTCCCCCCCCCCTTTTTTTTTTGCGGCACTGGGGATTGAACTCACAACCTCACGCCTGGAGACGGGTGCTTAAGCCACTGAGCGAAACTCCTGGCCCTAGTTTTTTGAGGCAGGGTTGCACTACGTAGCTCAGGCCAGCCTTGTGCTTGTGTTGTAGCCCAAGCCAGCCTCGAACTCACAATGCTCCTCCTACCTCAGCCTCCTGAGTGCTGGGACTAAAGATGTGCACCACCACGAATGGCTGCTCTTTTTCCCCCTTTCTTTAATTGTAACTTCTTTCTCCAAAAATGAAAAACTTGAATTCCCTTATTCGTAATATATTTATTTGTTTGCTTAATCATAGAATACATAGAAAGCAGTTTCAGAATTGTGAACTCATCCCTATGCAAAAAGGAAGCTCTCTGACTAGAGTTCAGTATTTGTTTCATGTTCTTTTACTCTTCGACCTAAGGGCATGTGGCCCAAATTCTATGTGTCAAACTTAAATTCATGCCGGTCTCCAAAGTGATTGCTATTTATTTGAACAATTTATATTATATCTGTTTGTATTCAGTTTCAAGGTCTCCCCAGTTGTTATTTTAAGCCCCTAAGTGGTGACTTATTGTACAGCAATGGATAATTCAGATACTGTTGCAACACATAGGAAGACATATGAGGTGTGATAAAAATATACAGTGAATATTTAAATCTAAAAATATGCATTATGGTAAAATATTCATTGCTGTCAATCCCCTTCAAAATACTCCCTCTTCCTTTGAACACACTTATCATTTTCCCCACCTTCTGGTGCAGTTTTGGAAGTCCCGTTTCATGAGTATCTTAACAAGGTATGATTAAAAAATATGGTGAATGTTGCTGCCCAATGCCATCCAACAGAAAGGCAGGCTCATAAAAACATTACAGTGTGTCCTCATCTACTTTAGTCACCATATCTGGCACCATGAGACCTCTGACTCTACCCCAAAGTCAAAATGACCATGAAAAGTAAACAAGAATCAATTCAGGACCTACAGGCAGCCAGGACAGCACAATTAAAGGCACTCACAAATGAAGACTTCCAGAACTGCTTCAGAAAGTGGCAAGAAGGATGAGATAAGTGTGTTCAAAGCAAGGAGTGTTTTGAGAGGAATTGATAGCAATGTGTCTTTTACTGCAATAAACGTTTAGAAAATTTAAACATTTATTGTATTTTCAACCATGTCATATGATGCCAGTTAGTGATGAAAGTTGAACCAGGTGTGGTGGCACACACCTGTAGTCCCACCACTTGGAAGGGTAAGGCAGAAAGATCACCATGAGTTCGAGGTCAGCCTGGGCTACATAAGTGAGTTCAACTCCAGCCTGAACTACATAGTGAGATCCTGTCTCAAAAAAAAAAAAAAAAAAAAAAAAAAAAAAAAAAAAAAAAAAAAAAAAAAAAAAAAAAAAAAAAAAAAAAAAAAAAAAAAAAAAAAAAAAAAAAAAAAAAAAAAAAAAAAAAAAAAAAAAAAAAGAAAAGAAAAGAAAGAAAGAAAAAGAAAAAAGAGAAGAAAAGAAAGAAAGGGGGGGGGAGAAGAAAGTTGAACCATCTGTGCAAGGTCTTATCTACCAGAGTTGTTCTCCATTATAATTAATAAGTAATATCTAGATTGTCTTATTTCTTGTTGTGTTTTGTTTTTTAAAGCAGAATCTCACTATGTTGCCCAGGTTGGTCTGACACTTCCGGGCTCAAATAATCCTCCTGCCTCAGCCTCAAGAGTAGCTAAGAATACAAGTGTGCACCACAGAATTCAGCTCAACTTTTGTGTGTGTTGGGGGTAGCTCTATATCAATTTAAGACTGTCATAACTATCATAATTAGGAGACCTTCCTTTAGATTTACACTTTTCTCTATGGAAAGGCCTACTTTGATGTCATAGGAATACAGAAAGGCAGTTAGCATCTATTGATTGATTATTCAGTAAGTGGGTCCCAGAGCTGGTGAAAAAGGTGGAAATCCAGCAGCAATTAAAACAATTGATTCTATTTGTATTTTGAAAGTCTGTGCTTAAAACAGAATGCTGCCAAGTCTACGTAGGTTTCTCAACTTGCATTTAAAGCCCAAATCACAAGATTTAGAAAAAGCAAGAAAAAAAAGCCCCCCCAAAAACCTTTGTTTAAAATTTCTCACTTGTTCTTAGGATTGAGTACCTGCTGAGAAGGTCTGTTTTGTAAGGGCACTGCTTCTTGTTTTAACAGTAGTGCCATGCTTTCCTTGTTAGAATAAGCATCATACTGTATAAAACTAGTTAGATCTATGCTGCTTTCTTGGTTCCATGACTTCAAATATATTATTTGACTATATTTGAGCAATTGAGCCAGAGCTTCTTATATTCCAAATTTCCAGATGTTCATAGCTATATCTACAGTGCCTAGGATGAAACCTGGTAGGAGGTGCATGGGAATTCCCATTCTCTTTTTTCTTGGCAGATTTACCACATGTCCACTCTTGATACTAGTCAGGAACTATCATAGGCATGGAGGTTAGTAGACTAGTTAATGTCAGTGAACTGATTTAATTGAATTGATTTATTTTCCTGTACATCGCTATGACATTGAACTGTGTTTATTTGAACATTTTGTACATACAGCATGATATACAGTAAAATGTATGTGAATTGTAATTAGTAACTAAATTGAACTGTATGTGTTAAATTATAATTTAATTAAATAATTTTGAATAAAAATAAGTATGAAATAGTGATTAAATATGAAATGTATACATAATACTGAAGCAGAATTGAGTAGAGATGTAGATACTACTACTATACTGAAAAAATGGAAAAAGCAGACAGACTGAAAGAAAATATATTACAAATTTCATGTAATTTCCTGTGGCAGAACAAGACAAAATAAGCTGTTTGCTGTGTAAAAAACTGTTTAAAGAAAATAAAGTAGACAGTATTAATAAACATTTTCAGCAAATGCAAAGTGAATTTGATAACAGCAATCAAAAAAGAATCAATAAAATCAGTACCCTGAATTCTAGACTGAATGTTCAATACAAATTGTCTAAAAAATAACAGGTTTTCAGCTTATAACTTTGGTCATTTTATGTTGACTCACATTCTTCAACAACAACAACAACAAAAGCTAATTTTATTTATTTCGTTTTTGAGACTGAGTCTCTCTGTGTAACTCAGGCTAGCTTTGAATTCATTATGTAACCCAGGCTAGCCTTAAATTTACTGTAATCCTCTTGCCTCAGCCTCCCAAGTGCTGGGATTACAGGTGTGTGCTGCTGCATCCGGCTATAAAACTAGTTTTATTTATTTGTTTTTTAGTACTGGGAATTGAACTCAGGACCCTGTGCTTGCCAGGCAGGTGCTGTGCTGCTGAGCTATATCCCCAGCCCCAAAACTAGTTTTAGATAGCAATAGTAAAATAAATTATCATTGCAAATTTCTTTTAAAAATAAAGAAAAACTAAAAAACATTTTTATTAAAAAAGCAAGATCCTGAATTAAACCACAAAACAATTGCCTATAGGCTACAAGACCAGTATCCAAGATTAATTGATTTGAAATTTGAAAAATAGCAAATGCTCTTTTTTAAGCTTTAGACGATTCTTTATATTTAATGCCTCTGGTATGTTTTGATGCAAAGGACTCCCATCTTTACAAAGAAATGCCAAGTTACAGCTTTAAAAATTTACAGTTTAGATATTTTTAATATTTGACATTATCGAAGAACTTCAGTTAGATACGATAAAAAATGTAATAGTGGATAGTACTCCAGCTATGTTAGGTCAAAATTCCAGTTCTATTGGAATTTTAAAACAAGAGAGTGATTTGTTTTCTAGTAACTTCATATCACTATATGATACATATTGAAAATATTTGGGCTCAGGTCTCTGAAACAGACTATAAAAAATCATCACAAATACTGTCATTAAAATTGTTCAGTCTATATGTACAAATGCTGTGAGTCATCACTTTTGAAAGAAAGAGACAAAAAATTAAATCTTGAGTTCATTGTCAATGTTCCTTGGTTAAACCACAAAGAGTTTTACAAAATTTTATTGTGCTGTTTACTTCAATTCAAGAATTTCTTGAAACAAAAAAAACCTTCCCAAATATTCATTAATAAAAGAAAAGATGGGCTGGGGATGTAGGTCAGTGGCAGAGCACCTGCCTGGCAAGCACAAGGCCCTGGTACCAAAAAAAAAAGAGAAGAAAAAGAAGGAGGAGGAGGAGGAGGAGAGGAAGAGGAAGAGGAAGAGGAAGAGGAAGAAGAAGAAGAGGAAGAAGAACAAGAAGAGGGAGAAGAAATGTACATGTAATTTGTGTGTTCCTTCACTGCATATGAAAAAGATAAAATTTCTTTGAACAAGATAAATTTGAAACTTATTTTTAAAAAGAAAAAGCTTATTTGTGACTTAGCTAGACAGGTACTCATATAAGGGTTTCTGTTGAAAATGAAAGTTTTTATGATGCAAATCAATACTAATGATCCTGTACATTTTTCAAGCATGAATCAAATGTGCAGAAGATTTTAATTAATAGACAGCATATTGTAAAGTAGCTGCAAAACTGTAAGAAAAAGTTGAAGAATGCTTTACTTATATTAATCAATTTATTTATTTTTATGATTTTTTTATTTTAAAGAGAATAGAACCCAACAAAACAAAACAGAATAAAGTCAATCAAAACAAAGCAATGAATGTGGTACAGAACTTCAAAATCAACAATAGCTACCATAATATATCTTGCTCTCTTCACAGTAGTTATCCATATCATCAGACATAGCAAAATCAAACGAAACAAAGCAGAATAAAACCAATCGAAACATAACATTGAATAATACAAAACAATAAATTGGAAAAAAAAACAAAACAGCAAGAACAATACTGCACATTGTTATCTTCAAAATAGTTGCTCAGACACAGGGATAAAACAAAAGAGTAAAATGGAACATTGGATTTCAAAAGCAAGACAGAAGGAAATCCCGCACAGCTGATACAATGCACACAGCCATCATCCAAGTAGATGCCCAGACCACCAGAGCCAGGCCCGTACAGTCAACCAAACAACACAAGCATCAAGCTATTCCCTTCCCCTCAGTAGCTATCATCTTACCCTGAGTCCTCCAAATCAGCAGGGGGAGCAGGGAGGGATGCTCTTCTGGTTTTTCAGCCTGCACACTGGCTCATGGGAAGGCATGGTTTCTCTTCTGGCTGAGGCTCTTACCCATCAGCATGGCGGAGCTTGCTTCCTATTAATTTAGAATTCTTAGGCCGGCCTGAGCTACACAGTGCGACCATGCCTCAAAAAACCAGGATTGGGAGTTTGGCTCAGTGACTTAAGCGCCTGTCTGACAGACGCAAGGCTGTGAGTTCAATCCCCGGTGCTGAAAAAAAAAAATTTAGAATTCCCTCTCAAATCATACTATATCCCTTTGAATACAGGGTGGATAATACTGAGTTTACACAAATTAGTGAATTTACTTAACTTGGATAAACATGATTTTGGAATTGCTAGGACTCAGAGGCAGCCACAGAAGCAAAGCTCTTATCTGACCTCCTCTTATCATCCTGTCTCTCACTCCTGCTTGTCCCCTGAGACAGACCATAAAAACTAGAATTCCTCTTCCTCTAGATAGGTCAGAGAAACAAGAACTCCTTTTTCCAAAAGTCACCAAAAAAAAAAAAAAAGCCTAAAAATATTACTTTAACGTTTCCTCTTCTTTCTATCTAAGAGCTGACCTTAAAGAAATTATCTGATTTAAAGTCAGGCATGGTGGCGCATGCCTTAAATCCCAGCACTTGGGAGGCTGAGGCAGGAGGATCATTGTGAGTCTGAGACCAGCCTGAACTATATAGCCAGACCCTGTCTCAAAAAATAGGGCTGGGGATTTAGCTCAGTGGCCTAAGCACCTGCCTGGCAGGTGCAAGATTATGAGTTCAATCCCATGTACGAAAAAGAAAACAAAAGAAAAAGAAATTATCTGACTTATACTGTTTGACTGTAAGTCATAAGATCTTCATTCCAGAAAGGGTCCTGTTACATACCCAGGAGTAAGAAATGCTGCAACTGTAGTCAGGCCTTGCTGGGTCTCCCTGTCTAGGTCTCTCACCATTAGCTCATAAACAACCTTTCTTTCCTTCTTCCCTTCCCTCCCCTGCCATTCCCTTCCTCTTCCCTTTATTTTCTTTCTTTCTTACCTTCTGTCCTTCTTTCCTTCCTTCCTTTTCTTAACTTCCTTTTTTGTTTTTTCTTTCTTCTGTCTCCTTCTTTCCTTCCTCCCCATCTCTTTTTTCTTTCTTTCTTTTGGTACCGGAGGCCTTCACATTGAGCTATATCCCTAGCCTGTTTTTATTTTTATTTATTTGTTTTCTTTTTCTATTTTTTTTTATTTTTGAGACACAGTCTTGCTAAATCACAAGGTTGCCTAGGCTGAATTCAAGCTTGCTATCCTCTTGTTTCAGCCTCCCAGAGTGCTGGAACTCCGGTCATGCAGCGCCACAGCCAGCTTAGCTCATATCCTTCCTCTCCAATCATAGTTCTACACAGCTGCCCCTTCTTCACAGGATTTAAGCATAAAAATGGATAGTTCATCCTCAGTCTTTGGGTCTTTAAATGAAGGCTGCCAAGTCATATAAAACTATGATCATAACCTATCTCTTGTTACAAGGCTGTTGGTCATGACCATATGTAAAGAGCAGGAAAGGGATTGTCACTTTTCCACTTAACAAAACTGACATTCTTTTCTTCATCATCAAATCAATTCCTCCAAAAAATAGCAACAACAATCATAACTAGGTTTTTAAAAATGAGGATGCAAATATTAAAGGAAAATGAATTTGCTTAATTCAGTGACTGGAAAACTTTTAAGTGTGGTAAAACCACTTGTGTATGAAACTCTACCTTTTTTCCCCACTGTAAATTTTATGACAAATAAATATAGAAGAAGCAGCACCCATGAAGATACAGCATCCAAAGATGTGCTGTAAGTGTAAAATACATACAGGCTTACAATGAAAAAGAGAATCTAAAATAGCTCATTAGCTGGGCGTGGTGGTGCATATCTGTAATCCCAGCACTCGGGAGGCTGAGGCAGGAGGATCATTGTGATATCAAGACCAGTTTGGACTATATAGTGAGTGTAAAACCAGCCTGAACTACAAAGCAAGACCTTGTCTCAAATAAATAAAAAAATAGTTTGTTAATTTTTTATATATTGAAAGAATATTATTTTGGATCTATTAGGTAAAGTAATATGCATTAACATTAATCTCTCCATCTTCATTTTTCTTTTTTACACTTATTTGTAGCCAAAAAGCCAGTAAGTAATTTTACTTCTTTTTTTAATGTGTCTACTACAATTTTTGAAGTTGTAAAAAGAAATCAAATCAAGAATTGCATCTGTGGCTCTGTTGAACAGCACTGCTCTGCATCAGAAGTATTTATTTGATAATACACAGGTTCAACATTGAGGGAACACAGTATTCTTGCCTTATGACTTAAAAAGTAATCTAATTTCCAGATTTTGGATAATTTTATCAACATTCTTAGCTCAAGAAAGACTGTACTGTGTCTGAGACTTGCAGAACCTTAGCATGTTTTGAGCTCTGTGTCTTTTGAGGAGCAACAGAGGTTAAGTGAGAAAAGAAATTTTAAAGCCAGATCATGAAAAGTCTTTAAACTGCATAGAGCACCTGCTGCTTATTCTACAGGCAACTGGAAACTATTGTAGAATTTTAGCAAGGGAATGATTTCATCATTTGATTTGTATTCTGGAAGGGTAACCACTGAAGAAGGTAAGTGAGCCATAAGTTGCAGGGTGGTAGTTTTACTGTACAAGATAGAAAGAATAAAAACCTGAATATAGATAATAGGGAAGAGTGAGTGGAGGGAATGAGATGGAGTTAAGGAAGATTTGGTGACCAGTAGGATATTGGTAGTGAATTTACTGAGTCAAGAGCAATTCTGAAGTCTCTGATTTTGTCAGCTCTGTGGGCAGCGGTGCAGTCTATATTTATTCACTATTTACAAGCATACGAATGTCTCACGTTTGAGATTGCACAAAAACGATCTGGGCACAAGCCCTAGGTTAGATTCCTAGAAAAGGGGATGGGGTAGGGATGTGGCTAACGACAAAAGGTGAAAAAAGATTACTGAATGGGGTGAAACTCCAGTTTTGTTGAGGAAAACACACACATGTGCACATATTCGTGTGTGTGTGTGTGTGTGTGTGTGTGTGTGTGTATGTACCAGTCAGTGCTAGTTTGAGATTTTCTCCCTTATTTTGAACAAGTGAGAAAGACAGGAGGAGGCAAAAGGCTACTTCCATCCAAGTTTGGGAGCTTGCAGGACAAAGGAAGAGGGGTTGAGAGTGTGGTAAGAAATTGGCTGAGGGGACCAACCACAGGGAAAGAAGTGAAATGAAAAGACAAGTGATGGGGGATGGTCAAGGGACTCAGAATGGGGCTGGCAGAATCCGAGAGGCCCCATGGCCTTTACATGAGATGTCTCCTCCCTCCACTCCCTTGCCCCTCACGTGTATCTAGAATGACTGGAGCTGATGAGGTCAAGGAATTGAGGTGGAGTGTAGGCTGTACCATCCTCAGAGTTGCCAAAACTCCACCCAGGTTGGAGGCAGGCATTAAGATTCCAAGTGGTATTGTTACAGGCAACTGAGTTAGTTAGAAATATCATAGGCAGTCAGACAAGGCTAGGCCCTCAAAGGAGCCGACACAGAGGACCAGATGTCTTGTGACCTTGGGAGAGACACACAACTCTTGCTGTGGGCCAGATCTCAAGACAGAAGGCAAAGCAAATGCAACCACGCCCTAAGTATAAACATGTGGGATTAAGTATGGATCATCTTGAGAAGCCAGGAATTACCATCCCAACCCCCTAAAGGAAGAGTCTCTGATCCATAAGAATGTTCACTTAGTACCTGACTCGCTTCCCCATTTGTCCCTGATTTGATCAATTTTACTTAAACAGTTAATCTTATTGGTTGACCACAGTTCTATCCCACCTCATGCCTGTCTGCCTTGCGAGTTCCCAGTTTTCCCCATCTTGGTTTTACTCTATAAAAGTCACTAGAAAAGACAGTCTTTGGCAACCCACTTGGGACCCCTTCTGTCTCTCTCTCAGACAGAAGCTTTCTTTCTCTCAATAAATATTTCTGTTCTTAACCTCCGTTGTTCTTAAAATTCATTCTTTGATTTTAGGGAACACAAACTCATACCGGACACATAGGTCGGGAGTTTGGTTCTCCCATATCAGTGTCACCAGTGTCAGTTTAAGTAAACAGGCAACCTAGAGGCCTGGCAGACAGTGATAGAGCTGAATGAGGCATGAACCTCCCGAGGGAGGAATGTGTTGAGTTTTTAAATCAAGTCTGTGAACAAAGGGCTTAAAGTATCAAAAAGATTATTCTGTTTTCCTCTACTCTGCACTCTAAAAGGCGGTTTTCCCTAAATCATGCTTATTCGTATCAAGAGATTTCAGCAAGTCTTAGGCTCTGCTGTGTCATATATACTTTGGGAGAATTGCTTCTTTTAAAAAATGTTCTTATATTTTCTATATATGCATTGTTTTGATAACCTTAATTTTTATACATACAGCTTAAACGCACTTATGGAATAGGTACAAAATAGTAGGTCTTGAATACCCTTTACTCAGATTTAATTGTTAACATTTTGTGTCATTCGCTTTATTAATCTCTCTCTAAAGTATTATTTACACATGCATATTAATTTTTCCTCCAAACATGTGAGAGTAAATTGGCAACATTATATTCCTTTACCCAAAATGCTTCAGGATGTCATTTCTAAGAACACACATTTTCTTTTATCACTTAACCACAGCACTGAGCAAAGTCATTAAAAATTTAACATCAGCAGAACCTTATTATTTAATCTACAGTCCTTGTTCCACTTTGGTCAATTAACTCTTTTTCTTTCTGGGCCTAGGCTATGGCTATGATTCAGAATACCATGTTATTCTTTATTTGTCACCTCTCTAATGTGGAACAATTCCTTAGCCTTTCTTCTTCTTGATCTTGACATTTTTTGAAGAGTATAATGCTTACCTTTTGTGGAAGCTCCCTTAGTATGCATTTGTCTGATGTTTCATCCTAATTAGGTTGAAGTTGTGTATTTTTGACAAGATCATCCTGGGTACATCACATCAGGAGGCACACGTTGTCAATCTGGCCCAGTTGGTGATTATACCATTACTTTGTTATAGCGAAGAAAAGTTTTTTGTTTTATTTTTTCCATTTGGCTGGCATCTTGGATTACAGTACAATTTTCTATTTAGCATAAGCACCATTACCTGAAGCTTCTATTATTATTATTATTATTACTTGGAGTCTTGCTATGTGGCCCAGGCTGGCTTCAAACTCTTGGACTCATGTGACCAGAATAGCTGAGACTACAGATACGAACCACTGCTCCTGGTTCCAAATTCTTTTTGATTATGTACAAATAACTAAGGAGCATTAACTAGATGGTTTTTTAATTTTAAAGATAGTAAAATCCAACAAAACAAAATAGGACAAAGTCAATCAAAACAAAGCAGCAAAATTGGTACAGAACTTCAAAGCAGGATACTAGGAAAACAACAATAGCTACCATAGTATATCTTGTTATCTTCACAATAGTTGTTCATTCCATCAGATATAGCAATATCAAACTGAAACAAAGCAGAATAAAACCAGTCCAAACAGAATCTTGAATAAAGCAAAACAACTAATCAAAACAAAGCAAAGCAGTGAGAATGATACTGGATTTCAAAGACAAGATAGAAGAAAATCTCCCATACTTGCTATATTGCATACTGTCATCCTCCTAAGAGATGCTGAGACTGCTGGCTCCAGGCTGGGGCGAGGCGGGGTTTGAGTCTCAACCTGTGCACCTGTAGGTGCATGGGAGGTGCTGACTTTTCTCTTCCTGGAAACTGCGCTTTGCATGGCTTACCAGAAAGGCTGGCTACTTGGCTTCTTGATGGGTCCTCCCAGTCCCAACATGGCCGATTCTTGGGATAAACTAGATAGTTTTTAAGAAAGCAAGTTTAAAATAATTCATTTTTACTCATGAAGTTTTAATGTCGACAGGTCTACTTTGAAAAAAAATCTACTCTTTTCAGACAAAAGTAAGAAGACTAGACATTTGTAAATAATTGAAAAAATTCAATTTTAGATTATTAAGAGAGAAAGTTCTGGACATGATGAATGCATTTGTAAGATATGAATATAGTCTTAAAATGTGAGATTTTTATGATAAGCCTTGTAATATGCCAGGCAATATATGCTGTAACCAGAAGAGAAGTATAAGCTTAGTAGAGAGGAGTGAAGTACCTTCTGTGGCATAATAAAGGGTTGGGTTAAATCCTCAGAGCCTGAAAGAGGAGGGTCATGAGACTGGTTGTGGCAAGGGGAAGAAGTTGAAATGGAATCAAAGAAGATTTTAAAACTAGGCTTGTGTCAACATCCATAAAATTCTTTGCTTTGAAGAAGCTGCAAAGTGATCCAGGGAAAGGAAAAAAGAATATTTATCGTTATGCCTTTGCATGCCAGAATATAATCTTTCTTTTTCTTCTGCTCTTTCCTTAAAATAACAATTGTCTGCATGCAGAATGAGTGTGCTTTTAGCAAGTCATTCACTGCTTTTATCCCTGAACTTATTTCCAGTACCTAGCAGCAGCAAGACAGCCTAGAAATTCTCCTGCCTTTTCATCAAGAGTGACCCACATATGGAGCCTCACTCTATTCCAGAATGGCATGTGGCCCTGAGCAAGTCACTTGGTCTCAATGTCTGCATATTTAAAAGGAAGGGGATGCACTTTGCTGGGCTAGGAGGATTACACATCATATATAAAGGATACACAGCACTTTACAAACTCTGTGGCCCACTCTAGTCATTCAGTGATGGAAGTTAAGACATAAAGACAAAGTACCGAAAAGTTTAGTCTAATGAAAAGAGTCCTGACCTGGGAAGTAGGATGCCAAAGAATTGATCCTTGATTCTCTATTTAACTAAGAGCTCCTGATGTTGGGTTTATCCCTCCAAGTTTTGGAACTGTATTCTCATTATAGGAATGTTGGCAAGAAGCAGATCGTGTCCTCGAGGAGCTAGCACACTGCCACTAACCAAGCGTGGGCTGTTCCTCACTGGTGGGCTGAATCCTGTACTGTGGGAACCCAGAAGTGAGCAAAGGAGCACTGGAACTGGGCCTTGAACATCTGCATGTGGAGTTTGCCCCTGAGAAACGAGGGGACTCCAGATGAAAAGGCAAGGTTCTGCCATCTTACAAAATGCTGCCCGCATGCAGTCCAGCTGCACCCTGGCTGTTCTGTTGCATCAATTCCTGTACATACTAAGATAAGTGCATTTGTTATGGGCTTTAGAAAGTTTTTAGCCCTTGTATAGGGAAAGGGTCACTGAAATGGGATTACTCTATGAACTGCCAGCTACTCACCATTAGGACTGGGGAAAAGAGAACTAATGGTTGAACATCAGTCTTAGTTCAATAATAGTGACTAATTTTTCCATGGGACTTTCTATGTGCTGGGCACTGTTCTAAGTGGTATACTTCAATGAATGAATGTAGACCTCAGAACAATTGTGTGAAAGAGATGTCATTACCCCTCTTTTTTTTTTTTTCAGCACCAGGGATTGAACTCACAGTCTCAAGCCTGCCAGACAGGTGCTTAAGCCACTGAGCCAAACTCCCAGTTGTTACCCCTCTTTTACAGATAAATAGATCTAGGCTTAGAAAGATAAACCTTGCCAAAGGGCACCAACAAGCAAGTGGAAGAATCAGGATTAGGACCCAGGTGGGCTAAGAAAAGACCCTGGTCCTAACCTTATTGCTGTTCTGCCTCTAGAGAGAACTGAAGAAATGGGGAATCAATCTTGCAGTGTGTGTGTGTGTGGGGGGGTGTGAGGTGGGGGGGCTAGCACTAACAACTGAGAATTTACTCACGTCTTTAAGTATAGCTGTAGTAAATGCTGCATTCAGATGAGAAGTCAGGGAATTACTCTTTGGACCACAACACACTCTATTATTTGCTTTGGTAACAATTTTAATTGTTACTTGGACATAAGCATGTAGGTAACGCATTGTGACAGCGGGCCTTTCCTCCACAGCTGTGTCCTTCTTTGCTTGGTGGGAGAGGAAAGGAGAAAGTGGGGTGTCTTGGACATTATCTCATGTGGAGAAATGAGGATTTAGTAGAACTACAAGTGGAGGTTCTTGCAGGAAAGGCTGGCTCTGTGAGTGTGTCCTCTCCTTAGGGCTGAGGGGCCTGTAGGTCCCAACAGAACCTTAGGCTGCCAGTCTTAATATGAAGCCAGGCTTTCCCACACTGGAGGAACCCTCTGGGGTGTGCAGACACATTGCAGGGAAACTGAGTCTATAGGGCTGAGCGGTAGCCACAAGTTAGTAGCAGGAACTGACTCCTCGTCCGTCTGTTCTGTATTCAAATTCTACGTGGGGCAATGGAGATACAAATAAAGATTGTGACTAGCAGTCAGGGTGCTGACTTGAAGTGCATCTGAGAAAACTAATTTTGTCATTTTGTTTTCTAGAATAATCATCCAGAGGGTTCCACTGATGAACTCTTGGGGATTTTCTGAGTGGGCTGTGGCCTGCCGGGCAGCCTTGGGGATCAGGAACATGAGGAAAATACGGATAAGAGCCTGCTTCTGTTGGGGGCATAAGTTGGCTGTCACTCTCGTATCCTTTCCTCAGTGGCCCAGCTCTCAGAGAACTTGGTCTCTGCTTGGTCTCATGCTGTTATATTCCTCAATTAATTGCAAAAGACACAGATACCGAGGATCCACTGTATGCCAGGCATTGGGCTAAGTAATGGGAACATAGGGGTGAAAAGTAAGAAGTCCTGAAGGAATTTGACACCTTACTAACACCCATGCCCTCTTTGTTGTAGCTTTCTATCATTTACTAAATACACGTCATGTGTCAGATACTGCCTTTAATATGTGCCGTGTATCTATTCTTTTAATTGTCACATTAATTCTGTGAGGTGTATATTATCATTAGCTCCATTTAGGAGAGGGAGAAACAGAGGGGTCAATGAACCTGTCTGCTGTCACACAGCTAGCAAGAACTGGGGTGAGAATTTCCACCACATGCTGGTGGATTTCTAGAGAGGAGGGAGACAGGTCACCTCTTCCAAGCATACACATCCGGGGGCCGGGGTGCTTGCTGGTGGGAAGGAGCCAGACTCACACACCTGGGGGCTGAGGAGTCATAAGAAAAGTGAGGGTACTTTGAGACAACTAAGACTGAGCAAACAGGTAGTGTGGTGAGGAGGTGAAGTCCCTTGATGTCACCTGCCTGCTGCCTGGGTTTGTGTTCTGGCTCTACCATTTTCTAGTTACCTAACCTCTTAGGGCTATCATAAGAATTAAATACATCAGCTTTTTTTTTTCTGGTGCAAGGGATTAAACCCAGGGTCGCATGCTCTACCATTGAGCTATATCCTCAGTCCCTACAATTTAGCATTTGAACCTCGAAGAAGCTATCAATGTAGGTAAGTGTAAGGAAGAATTGGTCCTATGGTCCTAGGGGTCCAAGAAAGTTGTTTACCCCAGGGCATTCTATTGGCCACCCTTGTGAGAGGTCTTCCTGCTTATACCTTAAAATAGTCTTAATATTTGAAATCGTTTTGTGGTTGGGGGGTCAACACAAAGGAGAATGCCCCTGTAGGTCCTTGGAAAACACAGGGCATTCAGCTCCTGTAGATCTTTGGAAAACACAGGGCAGTGCTGCCTCTGGGGAGAAAGGGCTGTTCCACCTAAATGACTATAAGATCTCTTGTCTCTGAGAAAACCATAAACGTGAGGTTGGCCTCTGTACAGTTTTCATTTTGCTTTTTACCAACTCCTCACTTCAATGCTGTCCCATTAAGCATTTTCTCTGCTCAAAATTTGCTTCAGGTAATAAAATTCACTTAGTAAAAATTTTAGCAAAGAATGGTGGCACATGCCTGTAATCCTAGCACTCTGGGAGGCTGAGGCAGGAGGATCCCAAGTTTGAGCCCAGTCTGTGGGCAGCTTGGCAATTTAACTAGATCCTTTCTCAAAAAGAAAGAAAAAAATAGATAGAAAGAAAGAAAGAAAGAAAGAAAAGAAAAGAAAAAAAAAGAAAAGAAAAGGACTGGGAATGTAGCTTAGCATGAAGACCCTAGGTTCAATTCTTAGCACCTCCAAGACAAAAAAAAAAAAACTTCTATCCAGCTTTACCCTACATACGTGGTGTAGCTCTGCTGCAGTTTGAATGTGGCTTCCCCCCACCAAAACTCATGCAGAGTCTTGGACCCCACTGTAATGCTGTTGACAAGTGATAAGACCTTTAAAATTACTATACTCAGGCTACCAGGACTCCACCCTCATGAAGAGGTTACTTTAGTTCCTTGGAGATCATGACTGCGCTATTATACTGAGTTCCTTCCTCCGTTTACTCTCTTGCTTCCTCTCTTGCCCTGTGATCTCTGCGTGCGCCCTGTTGCTCTTCTGCTTTTCTGTTAAGGATGGAGCAGCACATGGTTCTCACCACCACCCTGCCAGACGCTCTGCCTGACTGTGAATAGTCCTGAAATCAGGGAAAACGAAAACGAAAACAAAACAAAACAAAACCCTCTAGCTTCGCTTGGTTTTAGTTATTAACTTTCAGTTGGTTTTAAAAATTACTAATTTTGAAGGTCATACACCTAAATAATACATTTGTTAATCTCCCACTAGATTTGCTGTAGATGATACATTGGCATGTGGGTCATCATGATTACATTTGCCTGCTTACTTGGTAGGGACTTGAAAGCCACTTTTGTTAAAACTACTGACTCTTCACTTGGGTTTGGGCAAATGTCCAGTGGTGACCTTTGGACGTCAGAGGGCTGAAAACTCCACCTTCAGATTGAGCTACTGTTGCATTTTCTGAATATGTCTCTAATAAAGCCTCATGAAGATTGATTATACATACGCAAACCACTGATTGCTTCAGCACCGATGATCTTTCACCCTGTTACTTTGTTCCACAAATAGCCCTAAACCTTATTCTGGGGGAGGTGGGGACTTTTGTCTCCCACTTGCATGCTTGGATTCCTTGCACCTAAACTGTTTCTCTTTGGCAAAACTCACTGTTTTACTGACTGGCACACAAAGGGGCCTGGTTCAGTCGCAGAAACATGAGCCAAAATAAACCTCTTTGCTTTACAAATTATCCGGCCCCCAGATATTTTGTTATTGAAACACAAAATGGACCACATTGGGCTGCAAGTTCATTGTTGTTGATGTTTTAATTCAGGTAAAATTCATGTAACAAAGACTTAACCATTTTAAAGTAGGCAGTTCAGTGGCATTCTGCATATTTACTATGATGTGCAACCATCATCACTATTTAATTTCAAGACATCATTCCGAAAGAAAGTCACTTTTCCATCCCCGCTTTTTGTTTCCTGTAGTTTTATCTATTCAAGACAATTCTTACTACTGGAATCATGCAATAGGTGGTATTTGTAACTGGCTTCTTATACTTATCACAATATTTTTGAGGCTCAACATAATGTTTTTGAGGTTCATTCATGCTGTAGCATGTATCAAGACTTCATTCATTTTTTTTTCTTCTTTTTTGTCTTTTTGAGACAGGGTTTCACTAAGCAGTTCAGGATGGCCTTAAGCTCACTTTGTAGCCCAGGCTGGTCTTGAACGATCCTCCCGCCTCAGCCTCCCTAGTGCTGGGATTACAGGTGTGCGCCACCACACCCGGCGACTTCATTCATTTTTAATGATTCAATAATATTCCAGGATTTGAATGCACTACATTTTGTTTATTCACTCATCTGTTGATGAATATTTGGGGTGTTTCGACCTTCAGCTATTGTGAATTATGCTGCTATAAACATTAGCTTTTTTGACATCTGTATTTAATTGCTTTGTGTATATATATCCAAAAGTGGACTTACTAGATCATATAATAATTTTGTCATTCCCTTTTGTCTTCTTTTTTGTGGTGCCGGGGATCAAACAACCCAGGGCATCAAGCATACTAGGCAAGTGCTCTACCACTGAGCCACATCTCCAGCTCAGTTATGGTTATTTTGTTTAACCTTCTGGGGAACCACCAAACTACAGTAATTCCCACAGTAGCTGCACCATTTTACAATCTTACCAGCAACGTATGAGTGTTTGAATTTCTCTGCATTCTCATGCACACTCATTATTTCCTAGTTTTAAAAATTATTCATTTATAGTCATCCTCTGAAATGCAAGAACAATATCTATTGTGGTAAAATGGGTCAGTGGCACTCTTGGCTTTGCATGGGAATCTCCTGAGCTTTTATTTACTTTTTAAAAAATGCCCAGACTGAACCTGCAGTCAATTCCATGAGATGCTAGGGATGGGGCCCAGGCAGCAGCAAAAGGTTTTAAATCCATCCAGGTGGTTCCAGTGTGCAGCCAAAATTGTGAACCACTGTGTCAAAGATCCAAGCCCCGCTCTCCTGAGTTACACAGTCTTTTTTGAAATACTATAGTGTTTACATAGCCGGGTGAGACCCGCATTCATCTGGAAAAATGGCGGGGGAGTGTTCCAGATTTTTGTCAGCCATTCTAATCCTAATAGCTAATGCCAAGTTTTTAAAAGAGGAAGTGATTTCACCACAGCTGCACACAGGAGGCAGAGAGGCAGAATGTCTCCAAGGGTCCCAAGTGAAATGGTGAAAAAGCAGAAAACAAAACAGTAAAATAAAAGGTTACAGGCTTTAATGGACAGGGTTGCTGCCTAGGGTTGCCAACTACCCCTATGCCCTTTACAAGGAAGGTTTGGGACGGCAGTATAACAAACAACCTTTAGGTGGTTCTTGCAGCCTGTAGATGCGGCCAGTAAGGACCCCAGCCACCCTCCATTGCTGCCACCATCACCATCTCCGTGACCTGTTTCACAAAGGACCCTTTTTGGCTTTTCACTTCCTGCTTCCCAGGAGGTAGGTGATGTTGCTAACTGTGCAAGGCAGTATGGTTCTTCCTTTGCATTTATAAAAACTCTGTTGTAAAGATGTCAAACTTGTTTACACCACAAACTAAATGATTGTTAGTTTTAAAATAGATTTTGAAGCCAGGGATATAGATGATAAAACTCAAGCAATAAGAACATGTTCCAGAATCCAAATAGGTACTCAAAGCCTAGGTAGAGGTGTTTAAAGAGGCACTGGGACTTTGGTTCCTGCCCATCTCCTATCCTGAACAGTCTTGCCGGGACTGAGTCACAGGTAGGTAGAACAAACATTGGGAACATCCTTGCAGGAACTCCTAATAGTACCCTAATAACGCTGATTTCATATCAAGGCTCACTTGTCTCTGATGTTGTACTTCACGAAGGATTTTTATTTCTTTATTTGCTTTTTTTTTTCTGAGACAGGGTCATGTGATGTAGTTCAGGTTGGCCTTGCACTCACTATGTAGCCCAGGCTAGCCTCAAATTTACTGAAATCCTCCTGCCTCAGCCTGCTAAGAGCTGGAATTACAGGGCTGTGCCACTACACCCAGCTTTCTGGCCTGAAGCATTTTCGTTAAATTGCATTTTAAAAATGGCTATCGATTTGTTCACGGTAAAGGATCTCAAGGTTTCTTACCGTCATTTATTTTGTTCCTTGCAGGAAGCAGGGTGAGGCACAAGTGCTGGGGATAAGGTGTCATACCTGAGCCCAGGCAGCAGCCCCAAACCCAGGGCTGCCTGCACTGCCTAACGTGGATTGCTGAGCAGTACTAGCTATATAATTTTCAAGTCTATTGCAAAACGAAAACATTGGGCCCCCTGTTCAAAGGTTCTTAAGAATTTTGGTCCTTCTGAGCAGGAGGCTCGCCCTGGTGCTAAGCTGGGAGCAGCATTCCTGAGGCCTGTGGAAGTCTACCGCCCTTGCAACATACATGGACAGGGACAACTATAATCCAGTGACCTGACTCCAGAGGAATAGCTAGAACTGGAGGACATCTCACGAAGAAAGAATTGTAGGCTGACGTGGAGCACTAAAGGATGAAAGGGTAGAATACCGAACAAAACTGGGGGTCTGGACTCCACTGAAGGAAGAAAAACATACAGGGCAACGAACAGGTGGTCGAAGGTAGGGAAAACCTAACGCGGTGCTGAAAACGAAACCAGCTTGTAAGAGAGAATGGTCAGTAGAAGGACACTTGCAAGCACATCGCTGGGCTCTTGTAGGACGGGGAAGGACTCAGCAAAAACAGCTACTAAGCTCGCCTGGGGGAGACATGAGTTTCAAATCAAGGTTCTTTGTGCGTTTGTGGAGTCACACGAGTTCACTGACCTAAATTTTGTTTCGCCATTATAGCAATTCCTGTGGTCTCAAGAGGCACAGAAGCCTGGAGAATGACGGAGGCACTCGCCCAGGGATATTGTCAATCCAATAAGGGGGTGGGGGTGGGTGGGCAGTGTTAGTCCACAGATACTTCTGCTTTCTCCTGCCTCATCTTGCTGAATACCAGCTGCAACCTCAGTGTCAGCAAGGAGCCCACCGGAAAGCCCTTGGTCGCGCGTGGAGGCATCAAAGCAATGGAGTCCTGCCAGAGGAGGAGCGCCCAAATCTGCAGTTTCCCATTCCAACCTTAGCAAGCCTTATCCTCTTACAGTACTTGCTTCTCCTCCCTTCCTATCCTTCGTGGGAATGTAGATTACTTAAATCCCCAAGAGCTTTCTATTGTGTCTTCAAACGCAAAGCAAACCCTTGCCGATAATAATGGCAATAATAATCCTAATGGGTTTTAGTGTAGCATTCCAGGAACAAGACGAGCTGTACTTTTATATTACAAGGGTGGCTCCTAGCCTTTTATTTCTTTGACTTGGCCAGAAAATAACAGGGGCCTTGGCTTGGGGGAAGGTGTGGGGGACGGGATGGGGTGGGCCCCCGGAAGTCGTGCTGCGCTGTGTCAACCTGGGGTGACCTAACGGATGGAGGGAGCGCCGGCCCGAGCCACCGCGTAGGGCGCGGCCATTGGTGACGCATGCCTAGGAGCACAGCGCCCACGTTTCCACCATTTGCCAGGCCTCACACCCGGCTCTCCAAGTTCGGGGCTGGAGGCGTCCCTGCTTCCTCCCTCCCAGAGGCGGGCCGTCCCCGCCCCCGAGCCCCGGGTCGTTC